>JAVLVB010000524.1:817715-842178 GCA_032876305.1 Orestias chungarensis
ATATATATATATATATATATATATATATATATATATATATATATATATATATAGAGAGAGAGAGAGAGAGAGAGAGAGAGAGAGAGAGAGAGAGAAATTTAAGCTGACTAGCAGAGAAGAGCAGTCACCAGTGTCCCTCAACAAGTCTTTATGACAGCATTTCTATGGTATCTACATGAAAGCAGATTGAAAATGATGTCAGAAGAGATCATGCTTACGGCTTACCATCACAAACATCAATGTCTCAGATTTACGAAACTCTACAGCACGAGAGTCAAGCTCCAGTCCTCTCTAGAGTCAACTTGCCCAACAATGTGCTTTAGTCAGACGAGCCTAAGCTTTGACTTTTTATGATTAACCACTGCAGGTGGCTTTGCAGCGAAACCAAGAAGGAGTGCGTGGAACATGAAGCATTTCAAGCCTACTATTTAGAATGGTAGTGATTCTTTAAAAAAAAACAAAAAAAAACGTGAATTATAGATAAAGTAACTGAATATAGGTCATCTTGATAATGATCAAAAACATATGACCAAGTGAACAAAGACATTGTTCAGCAGACACAAAGTCAACATCTTCCAACACCATGTCAATCCACAGATCTTAAATCCAATCAAAACGCTGTTGAGAGAGATCCAATAAATATGTCCTCCAATTGTCCTGTTCTACAGATAAAATGGGGTTGTGCGAAGTATTCATAGTGGGATATGATATTTGTGGAACCAGTGATTTGGATAATAACCTAATCTAACCTCTTATTTCTTTTTCAGACCAAACTAATCAATTAAAGGTTGGATATTTTAAAAACTTTCCGTTTGGGAATACGCTACCACCTAAAAAAAGTTGTTTTTGCATATTTAGATGGAGTGGCTAATAATTATGATTAATAATAATTATGATGCCTATGTGGTCGTGCAGAGTAAAGAACAAGAGTAATCATTTAATCCTAAAGTGTGTCGAGACCTAGGAGAGAAAATGAACGTCTTGTGACGTCTTTCATCCGCCGTACCGTCTTCTCGTCATTCTCGAAAGCTTCTCGGGCCTCCTCGTAGGTGCACACCTCCTCGCGGCATTCTCTCTGAATATTCCCGAGCTTCATCTCCTCCAGGAGGAAGTTGGCCCTCCGCACCCGCCTCAGCACCGAGTGAGCCGAGTTTGCTGGCAGGAACACTGAGAAAAAGAGAGTGATGGGAGAGGAGCGCGGGAGGGAGACACAAGGGGAGGCAATGTCAAAGTGAGGGAAGGGACTCCAGATTCAGAAGGACCAACGTAACAAGCTGGGACTTCTAAATGGAAGAATAGAAGAGTTAGTAAATAGAACAGCATGTGGGAGGGAAAACGGCACAACATTCAGAAAAAACAAGACAAGCAGCTACAAAAACAGGAGAGTGAATAAGTGTAGGCCAAAACAAAAGACGCAGAGCAAAGGCAAAAAAGATGTTCGCTGCCCACATTTCTGCATAAAAACAAAAGCATCTTTTATTTTGGCCATCCATTTCTGGACAAACGAAAGTGGAGGAAGCTGCAGAGCTCCCGTCTCCTTGGGAAAACCAGAGCAAAAACAAACCCCTTAGACAGGCCACAACGTGAACTGACGCTGATAACGCTTTTGCTCGACTCAGAACTTTAAGGGAAATTTGATCAACAACAGTAGATAAACATAAAGAAAAACCAGACAAAGGGAGGCACAGTTTAAGCAGGAAACCAGGAAATTTCAAGTGAAAACAAAAGAACAATGGAAATTGCTTATAACTGTTTTCCCTCCATCACAATCCAGTTTAACCACAATAAATGGCTCGCCTAACACTGGTACACATTGTCCTCTACAGGTATAAAGACAAGAAAATATAGAAAACGTTTACTAATTTGGAAAAATAATACATTTAATCTTTTTTTTTTTTTTTTTACCATAGTCAATTAATGTAACCCTTAAAGGGCTTTACGACAAATCCTTCCTTTAACTGCTAACCAAATTTTGCCTGTTTGCTCTGTTTTTTTTTATGATTTATCTTTAGTTATGAGCTCTACGTCTTTAAAAGGCTAAAAAGCCTCTTTACCACAACCCTAATCTTTAGCTTCCTTCATCGACTCTAAGCCACATTGAAGTGGGCACGCTAGCAAAACAATCAGGAGCAAAGCAGTACATTTGCTCCTGATTAAAGGCTAATAATAAATAAAAGATTATTTAAAATCTGGATCTGAAAATAAGTATTATCATTTTTAGGAATTTTGAATTATGGTGACAATGATAAACTCTTGTTAACGAAAACCGAACATATTGTCTGAACTGTTATTTTTACCTTTTTTTTTTTTTACATTGTCTGCTTCCATGTGAGCATCAATAATTATCACTAAACCTCAAAATTTTGTTAAATATAGTTAGTTTGTGTAGGCTAATAAAAGAAATCCCACTTATTTATGTTGCCAATGTCCTGAAAATGCCCATATAAGAAACAGGTATGCTTCTTTAAAAGCTACATTTGTGTTTGCTGATGGTGGACAATAGCATGCCTGAATATCGAAGCCATACATGTGGCTAAAAATAACTGAAAAATAACTTGTAAATCTTTGTTTATTGTTATCACAATAAATAAAACAAACTTTCACCGGCCACACCTGCTGTCCGAATAGTTATTTATTTCAACTATGAAAATCATAATGTGTCAATCATATCATTTATTTAAGAAAAACTTCTATATCATGCATGAACATAATAAAAGTGTCTGATTTTAAAGTTTTGATCTTCTTGCAGTGTGCTTAATTGAGGTGTTAATCATGTGAAGCACCTTGCCGCTGAAATGTGCCAGGAAAACAAACTTTGCTCCACTTTTTTGGGGGGGGATTTGTTTTACCATGAGACCAAGAGTTTTCCATCTCCTTTGAAAGCCTCATCTAAGATTCGCCCGCCCCGGTGTTTAAATGGAAAACCATGATGTACTGTAAATAAACAGAGAATCAACTCACCACTCCCCATGATTCCTGCCAGTATGTTTGGGGTGACTTATCTGTATAGACAAAAGGTCAAACACATATTAGAGGGATTATGGTAATAACAATAAAACATTTGAAAAAATTGAATGTTTTTGTCTGATAAGTTCCATATATCCATATTTTGCCCTCTCTTTCCTCTAATAATCCAACAACATTTCACATGATGGCCTGATTTTGTGCAGTGATAGTTTAAAAATGTTTTATATTATTTCTGTCCTAACTAAACAACTACAAGCCAATGTTGTGACAGCACAGGAGCCCAGTCAGCAGGGTTGATGCTCGGCCAGTGAAAGCTGGCCTCTGTAGCTCACACCAGATTCCTGCCTGGAACAAAAATAGACGACGGGAGGCAGAAAAGAAGCCCCAAACAAAGCGCCTCCGCCCCGATCAAGCACGACCTGAAGCCCTCAGTCCGTCACCTGTCCCTCTGGGTGAAGCAGATCCGATTAAAGCCGGAGATCCTCTCTGGATGTAGAAACACGTTCAGCTCAGGATGCGATTTAATGACCCGATATGTGGATTTTAAAAAGGCCGGATTTCTTTTTTAGAAAAGGCCGAGATGTCTAAAAACTATTGGCTTTGTTTTTTTTTTCCTTTCGTTTCCTGAAAACACCGACAAGAAGCAGCAGGTTTAAAACACATTAGTCCTGCTTACCTTCTTCTGATGCCAAGATTGTGCATAAGCGGTTTCTGTGCTGGTCTCTGTTAACCGAAGAGTTGCTATGGAGCCAATGCGCATGCGCAAAGATCTGTTAGCGAAAGAGGCCCTTAAACAATGACTTAAAGAGACAGTTACATCTATCTATCTATCTATCTATCTATCTATCTGTCTGTCTGTCTGTCTGTCTGTCTGTCTATCTATCTATCTATCTATCTATCTATCTATCTATCTATCTATCTATCTATCTATCTGTCTGTCTGTCTGTCTGTCTGTCTGTCTGTCTGTCTGTCTGTCTGTCTGTCTGTCTGTCTGTCTGTCTATCTGTCTGTCTGTCTGTCTGTCTGTCTGTCTGTCTGTCTGTCTGTCTGTCTATCTATCTATCTATCTATCTATCTATCTATCTATCTATCTATCTATCTATCTATCTATCTATCTGTCTGTCTGTCTGTCTGTCTGTCTGTCTATCTATCTATCTATCTATCTATCTATCTATCTATCTATCTATATAAAGATAGAGAGAGAGAGAGAGAGAGAGAGAGAGAGAGAGAGAGAGAGAGAGAGAGAGTTTATGTTTCACTAGCAATGAAGACATCAAAGCCTGCCAAAAGGAAATTTAACAACGGATGAGAAACAAAGTCATTGACATTAGTATGAAAAGAGTTACAGTGGTTTGCCTAACAAAATTAGTACAAGAACACATTCACAACTCATTCCAGGGGCTTAAAAAAGATCTGTCACAACATTGATATCAAAACAGAGCTTTTTTAACTTGTATCTTTTTTTTTTAACGCAAATTACTTTTTTATATATAAAAATCTGAGTAAAATAAAAGAAAGAATCTGGATTTGAATTATATATTCAAACTCTTCAGCTTCATCTGAAATCAGTTGTTTGATGTTTAAAACTTCAGCAAAGTTGTGTCTGTGTTGTGTTTGATGTATTTAAACTATTTCAAATTATTAATGTGACTTTCATAGTACTATTGACTATGTAAACCTCCCTGTCTAAATAGTTTTTATGTTTGAATTAATTAGTATAGAGTAGGAGAATTATGAAAACAATACATTTTTCTGTGTGTTGCAATGAAACTAAAATGTAAAACCACAAAAAAGCTAATTCTTGCTCCATAGCTTGAACACTTTTCCAATTATTCAAATAATTATCCAGTTACTATTAACAGAACGAAATGACAAATCTAATTTGTTATTTTTGTATTTTAACTTTATCTTCTAAACTGCGTAATTTAAATGTTATAAGTCCGAGCACTTTCATTTATAACCAAATGTGCTTTTCAACTTCAAACAATCACCTTTAAAATCCACTTTTTAAACATTACTGTTTGTGTGTGATTGGGTGTGTGTGTTTGGGTTAATCAATATTCATTAGTTTTGATGTTCTTTTCCACGGAAAATCAATTATCAAAGTTTAATTATAAAAATAAATGAGCTGTGGAAGCTTTTCTCTCAACATCTGCAGGTTTCTGGACAGACAAAAAAGACAAGACTGACTTCAGGCAAAGGCAGTATCGAGGCATGAGCTATGAGACCAAAGCAGATAAAGTATTTCATGTGGGATAATTTGGAATATAGATTATGTTTTTTGATCCTTTAGGGCTGTGGTTGTTTGCCATTATTTCTAAATAAAGTAATATTTCTGACCAGGAACACAGGAGCAATGGCATCAGTTGCTGCTGTTTGGACGTCTAAATCTCCTCTGATCATTTAACTCAAAGCTTATTTAAGTACCATAAATGAATGTGTTTAGACTCACTCAAACCAACATTAAAACCTTAAAGTAACAGATACATTTTAGCACTTAAACTGTGAATGGCAGAGAATTTGAGGAAATCAAAGGACTATAGGTTAATAATTGATAAACCTGTGAACCATAGTTGTCACTTTCATTCATGTGACATCAAGCGAAATAAATTGGCAAATCACAAATGTATTGTAAGGTTGGTTTCATTATACTGATTCAATTAAGGATTCGAGCTGGCTCCAGTGCAGAGTTTTTGCAAGAATGGTGCCAGAAAAGGTTTTTTTCCTTATAAAGTGAAACTGACCACTTGGGACTGGCTGTCTAAAAAGGCAAACCCCTGCTCGCTATCTAATAATGCTCTTCTAAAAAAAGTCTGGCTCATCTTAATAAAAGCCTTAAATTTATAGTTAATGATACCAAACATTTAATTCAGGCATGTTAAGGCAGGAGCATATCTAAAAGTTGGAGGTTAATGGCCTTCGAGGACTGAGACACATTAATATGTTTTTATTTATCCTTGACCATCCCTTTATTATAACTAAAATATGACCAGTAAACATTGTAAATATGTGCTTCACAGCAGTAAATGTCTATCCGAAAGGCAACAATCTTGATGCATAAATATTTTATAGGTATGACAAATTAATGAAATCACCAAGTACTAAAGCCTTGATGCAGCAATTTTTAGCGGTGACATTGCAATTGCATATTAAGCAGCTCTAATTATATTCCTTATACTCCGAAGTAAATAGTTGCTCTAAATATTAAAAATATATAATAAAAATTAAGCTATCAGAAATTTAACCTGAATAAAAATTTATTTCACTAAATTGACACTGAATTTAATATTTTGAAACTGAATTCATTTCCTCTGAAACTCTATGCCTTTGCCTAGAAAATTCAGTTTCATTACTTTTACTTTCAGTTGTATAATTTAAAATCAGTTTCAAAATTCAGCTTTTTGTGCCACACATCCGGGTCCTTGAGGGAAGTGGAATCAAATTACAAGTACAAATTCTTTCTGACCCTTATTTGGTTCCATAAATGAGGCAAAATGGACGAATAACGTTTCAGATCCAGGATAGTTGTTACCAGATATTTAAGGAAACGTTTAACTTGTATTATATTTTTACTGTATGCATGCTTGTAAAAACAGATTACAAATATGAAATGGATTTGGTTGAATTTAAATGAGTTTATGAGGGAAAATGTTTTGATTTTTTTTTGGTAGACTCAACTATTCAATATTGTTGTCATATGGCAATAATTTGAGCTCATTTTAAGCAATAAAAACTTTTTTTTCCTTTTTCCTTTTTACAATGTTTAAGTAATATTTCTTGTTAATGGGAGCTACAAATAGAGACAGGTGTAGGCACTAGGACCCCGCGGGTGCAGCGGGGTGTGCAGTGAAGCGCTGCTGCACTGTAGGGACAGCAGAGCGCACTGTGCTCACCAGCCGGACGCGCATCCACTCAGAGAGCGGCGGCTCCTCGTCCTACATCCACCGCGCGGGGGACGCACTCACCCTCTGGACTTTAGGAACGACGCAAACCCACAGATGTTGCTGTTTTTTACTCCCTATCTCCGTTTGAATTAGACACTTGTATCTTTTGGAGAGGGCAGGGCGCATGGCTTCATCCGTGATTGGCACAGAGGAGGTCCGGGTGTCCGGGCTGACGCCCCTAAAGTTGGTGGGACTGGTGTGCGTCTTCCTCGCCCTGTGTCTGGACGCTGGGGCCATGCTGAGCCCTGCGTGGGTCACGGCGGACGACCAGTATTCCCTGTCCCTGTGGGAGTCCTGCAGGAAGCCCGTCAGCTCCACGGACTGGTCCTGCAGCAGCACGCTGACCACCGGTGAGACAGGCGCACATGTAAGGCATCTGCGCCTAAAACAAACGAAAAGAAAAAAGAAAAAGCTTTTTTTGAACGATTTCATGACAGAAATTGTGGGCGCAGCAGTGTATGGGTCCCTGCAGTCAGGATCCTGTTGAATCTAGTCTGTGGGATTATAAAACATTATAAACAATCTTTTAATTACTTTCTAATTAACTATTGCCTACTTAACTTAGACCAAGCACAACTTAAAGGGAAGTTCCTGCTGTTAATTGTTTTTTATATATAATGGAAATAAATTATAGTTACAGAAATCAAAGGTCACCCATGAGTGTAAATTTTGAGGCAAGCATTATTTTTCTGCCAGGACATAAACTTTGTTTCTTCTTCTGCATCAGCATTCATCCATTCCACCACCGAATAATGATGATGATGTGGGAATTTTGCCCAGCCAGGAGCTCTCCAGATGGGGTTTCTTTTGGCCTTTTGTTGCCTACAAAATGAGCCTTTGTGTGGGTTTCTCCACTGGCCAAGAAGCAAGGGCAACCTAGAACACAGAGCTCCCCAGAGATCCAGATGCCTGGGGATTAGTTACCGGGGAAACAATTGAAGCACTTCAGAAAGGATGGTTTTGTCCCTTTTAGGGTTGTTCCTGATGCAGTCTGAGCGATGTCAGTGTGCATTTTATCAGTTTTCGATTTAGTCAATCATCACTTCGTTTCATCTTGATGTTTATACTAACATTTAACTTTATGCAGCTTGCAAATTGCTTTGCAAAGTAAAGTTTTGAAGCAAAAGTAAGATATCTTTTTGTTAGCTGCATAGATAGTCCACCCTAGGCTGAATATCTCTCCTATATGAACATGAATTAATGTCTTAAAGGCAGACGTCACAGTTTGTCTGAAGCTACTATCTAATCAATGCTGAGTGAGAAGCAAAATGATTTCCCATTATCTTTAAACAACGGTAATGTCAAGAATCCCACTGCAGTTTATCTACACACAAAAGTTTTTGATAATTTTTTTTGTGTGTTTACTGATTTTGGAGTACCCCAATCTGGCTGCAGACCCTTAGCAGCCTGCAAATACCACTTATATCTGGATAGCAGCCTTTAACAGGTTTTCATTGATTAACAAAGAAGGTAACCACCACCGCAGTGTAACGCTGCCACCACCATGTTTCACTGCAAGGATTGTGGGTTTTTTACATATAGGATAATAATTCTGTTCTTCTTCCACCACATGTTTGGCGTGCCGCCCACTTGGCATGTCGTAAAGTTTAGACACGATTTCTGCTTCCTTTCAATAATTGCTTTCTTTTGGCCATCGGTCTCCCTTCTTTGCTTCTTAAAATGTGAAAGACGTCTACATTTAGTCCAGGAACCATATTTTAGGTCATAACATTGTTCACTAACAGATTTATCATCCTAAAAATAAAAACAGATCTAAATGGAAAACTAAACAAGTAAAGGCTAAATATGTACATTTAGTCATGTCCCCTGAGCTGATAACGTTTTGTGCTTGTGCACTTCTGTTTACCAATAAATATTTCATTTTCTTCACTGCCTCAAGCCTCCTCCTGCGAGCGGCGCAGTGAATCTTGTTTTTGTTAGCTTGACAAAATGTTTTCTTTCAGTCTGAGATGGGTCACGCTGGCCCCAGCGCCTCTGTCAGTGCACTCAAAGTGCACTAAGGTGCCATAGAAAGACACGCAGTCTCTGTGTCTCTCGGCAGCAGCAGCATACCACAGTGAACACACGCAGGAAAACTTCCCATTTTCCCATTTCCTTAGGCTTGTGCTTGGGTAAGGATTATTGATTTGAGGCCAAGTAATCACTAGCTGCCCTTCTCCTCTATCTCTCTGCCCTTAAACCGCTCCGACCCCACCATTATCTTTCTTGGTGTTATGCTTGGGGCGTTTACTAAATCGTCTGAAAAAGAAGCTGGCCACATAGATCAGTTTGAACTTTATCTATGAGTCAGTGTGTGACGGTTTTTTGAAAAGACAATATGATGCTGCATGTCTGTTGTTTGAAATGTACCTCTACTTTTTTTGTTAACATATCCAAAATAGTAATTATGGTTATTAGTTTTACTTTATCCCTTTTAGGGGTTTACAGAATCCCACAGGATGTTGTCATGGCTTTTTCAGCTTTTACTTGTTCATAGTGTATTTTCTGGGTGTATTTTAAGACCTCACCTCAAATGCACTTCTTCCTTTTGTGACATTAGGCAAAAATAAAACAAGATGAGGAAAGATATCAGAAAAGCGATTTTGTACCTTCCAAAATCTGACCTATTATTGGCTAAAACTTTCAGATGACAGAAGGTGGGACAAGCATATTATTCTTATTATTTTAGCATCAAGCAAATCCTCACTAACTAAAAATGAGGTTGTGTGTTTCATGCAGAGAATGTGAATCTCATAAATCAGCTCGTGTATTTACCACACAGTGACACACGGGTCGAAGGTCAAGTTTAAACTGGCGCAGGCTCGATATTGGGCTTGGAATGTGGAGCGTTCATGTAAGAGCAGCGTGTGTCGATGTCAGGCTGGTGTAAGACGAAGGGGAAAACTGTGGGGCCAGTGTGTGAGACAGTCCACACTCAGTGAAAGGCAGTGAAGGCAAAGCCCATTAATAATACAATATTGATCCCATTTCTGGGAGCTTATCTCTTGTCCTAGGATGGTCACAGCTCAGCGATGGCCTCACTTAGGTGACAGCGAAGGGCTTGAACCAGGGGACTCTGATCGAAGCACTTTCTGTATAGTCTGTTTTTTTCTGATCTGAGACGAAGAGGGTGTTTACAGTGAAAAAGAGATACTCCAGGCTCTTCTGTGACACAGATCTGTCTCAGACAAAGAAACCAAACTGAGACCTGCAAGGTTTATCTCCAATAACACTTCACATGCAGGCATGAGGACCATAATTAAAGCTCAGATCCAATCTTCTCATGTACTATATCTCTGTTTCCATCTGTCATCAAGCTGGGCACAGATTAATAGTTTGGCGCTTTCCCGCTCGTCAGAGCCTTTAAGCACTTCCAACTCTGGCTGGGGTTCAGGCTCTGCTCCAAATCTGAGAAGAGACGACTTTCTGCATCCTGATATTGTTGCAAGTCCAACGATAAGAGTCTGTCCATTTGACAAACAACCGCCGGCTGGAGGCACTGAGCTGACCCAGGAAAGATATCAGAACAAAAACGTCCTGCGACAACTGCAGGTCAAGTCACTGGGAACCCTCCTTATTTCCTCTGTGAGGCAGCGAACACTGATGGCTGTGGGGGGGCCGAGAGCTGTGTGTAAGGGGCTTTTTCAAACATCCCGTGGTGACAGAGCCCGTCTATGAACTCCAACTCCTTGACCATGTTTGGTCAAAAGCAGCCAATGTTTGCTTATATGTGAGCTCCTTGGCCTCCGGAATAAAGTTCCCTTCCAACAAGAGTGGGAAACGTAGGTTAAGCAGCTTATGTCTGTACTTGTTCTGCTGCTGGTGAATGTTTTGATGATTTTCTGCCCCAACAGAGAGGAAATCTTCTTGGCAATGCTCAAACTTTTTCTCTTTTTTAATTCCCCGGGCTTCCTAAAAGGCAGGGGGAAAAAAGATACAAGCCATTTAAACTAAAATCTGTGAATGTGAACGTTCCCACCTACTGTAAAACAGAGGCATGCCTCCAGAGCATAAATCCTTTTATTCTTTGATGCCAAGTCGCTACTCCACCCTGTGTGATTTAAATCATTTCCTCCTGTGTAATCAGATGCCTCCCCATAATATCCTCATTGTGTTTACGTATAAACCTCCTGTTTCCGTGAGTACACGCCAAGAGTTATCGAAAGGATAGACTCCTAATCTCCAAATGATAACCATTGTGTCTCTCACTCACTCAACACACCTGAGTTTATATCCAATGGCAGTTTAAAAAGTGTTTTTCTTTTTAAAATATAAAATAGGAAAGGATTGGCATACATTCATTTCTATTGCTCCACTTGGCAGTTACACTTTATGGTATGTCTTTACCGGTTTTAAACATCGTCTGACTGATATTTTGTGTGTATTGTTAGTGCTCAGTAAAAGTCTCATTAGATTCTCATTTGGATTAAGTGGACCTTGACTGCGGGGCTCTGATGTAAACCCTTCCATTCTAACTATTGTTGTAATTTTAGCGTTGTGGTTCTGCTTGAAAGGGAATTTCCTTCGGGAGCCTCCACTCTTTTGCACCCTCTAGCAGAACTCCTGTGTTTAGCTTCATTCATCTTCCCATGAACTATGACTGACTTCCCTGACCTTGTTGAAGGATAGCTTTGACTCTGTAAGATGTTGCTACCACCATGTTTTACTTTGGGGAGGGCGTATTAAGGATGATATACAGTTTTGGTTTTCTGCCCAAATAACCGTTTGCCTTGATTTTACCTCTTGCATGTACAGAACATCTTCTTCCACATCCTTGTCAATTTAAACAACATTTCAAAAATACACTTTCCTTGCTCCAGTTGCACAAAAGACTTTAGTAATTGTCTTGTAAACAAATATTCCCACCTAATTTCTGCAGCTAATCTAGAACTATTATGATCCTCTTGGCTGTTTCTCTGATTTATGCTAGGCATCATCATGCCCAGCCTGTCAGTTTAGATGGAGAACCCTAAATTAATAGGTTTTCACAAATACTTTGTTTCCAGATGCTGGACTGAAGATGGTTCTGTGAGACGCTTATAGTTTATGTATTTTTTCCTAACCTTACCTTGTTTCAGACTTCCCATATGTTTCCCTTTAACTTACTGCTGTGTTATTTGGTCTTCATGATGCTGTTTGTTCACCAATGTTCCCTGACTAATCAGAGGCCTTCACCTTAATAAAAAAAAAAATCCTAAATTAATGTATCTAAAAGTAAAACCCTGTATGCCCTAAATTATAACAAATTGCAATTTTGCCTTTATTACATTAATCTTGTTGTTGTAGCAGGACAATTTAATCTCCAATTCTATTCAGGAAACAACAAGTTGGCTTTTGTAAATCGTTTGTTTTATTTTTTGGTTTAGTATTTGACGAAACTAAACCACAACACTAAAAACTCAACTTGAACATACAATATTGGGTTGGTGATCAGATGCACTGGGTTGGCTAGCACTTCATTGGACATGCTGCTGTTCAAGAATTACTGCACCATTGGAATGTACTTTTTTTTTTTTTACTCAATAATTTTTAACTTTATATATATTTTAGAAGATCTTTACCGGTCTCCAAATCAAGTTCAGGTGGCATTACAAAAATGTTAAAAAGTCTTAAATTCCACTTGCAAAAACCTGCTCATACCCTTTGGTTATGTGTAGATATATTCAGTTTTATTTGAGAAGCTAAATACAAATGTATACCACACTTTTTAGATGATGTTTTATTAAAAAAGTTAAAAAGTATGCAGACATTTTCATTCAATTTCACAATTATGCTCTTCTTTGTTCTGTCTATCACATGGAATCCTCTAATACTATTGTTCAAATTTGTAGTTATAAAGTAGTAAAACTTGAAAAAGCTAATGTTTTTAAATCTTAAATCATGGTTGATGGTTGTTATTTTTACAGTTCAGTGTTTTTGGAGAGGGCATGTCAGTGAAAAAGCTGAGAATGCTGCTGTGCAGGCATCATTATCTGAGCAGCCACCCTACAGAAGCACTTTTCTCCTTCTTATTGCACCAGGGAATCATTACTGAACTGCTGAGATCTGGAAGCAGCAAAATAAATGTTTGCTTTCTGTCAAGCTGTAGAGCGCAGTACTCAGATTGGGTCTTGTCCGCTGAGTGTTTCGCCTCCTTTATCTGGTTGTTGATCCCAACTGGCTTTGGATAGAAAAAATAATAATCGTCTCCCCCAGACTAGGCAGGCCTCCAAGTTTCTGAACCAGAAATACTTTGTGCTACGTTGTGGTAACTCACTGCCAGCTCAAACGGACAGGGTATTTTCTTTTTCTGTTACAGATGAAGGAATATTTTGCTTGCACATTGGGTAAAACATTCATCAAGACATTGAAATAAAGACATTACAATACATTTTATCCCAGTGCCATAATCTCTTTAATATACCTTTCTATCCTCAATTCACCCAACAAGTTTCGTTTAAGATTTAGCTTTTGGTACTCAGATGGCCATGGAAGATTTTGTTTGTGTCTGAATAGAGTTGGTTAAATATTTTGGGATTTTATCCTTGATATCCCAAATTTCCAGTTTATTGGCAGAGCTGACCAGATATGTACTGAAGAAAGACTGACTTCATGTTTTTTCTCCCTTCTTTCTGTCCCCGTCTTTGTCGTCAGACTGGCAGATCGCCACACTGGCCCTGCTGCTTGGAGGAGCAGCGCTCACACTGCTTTCCTTCCTGGTGGCACTGGTCTCCCTGTGCTTCGGCTCCAGGAGTCGCTGCTACAAGCCTGTGGCCGTCATGCTGTTCTCTGCAGGTCAGTTGGTTTGCCTATTTCAGTAGCATGTTTATGCTTTCTGTTGAGGTTTTTTTTAAAACATTGATCAAATTTTTATTCCAACAGTGGTCCTTCAGGTCTGCAGTTTGGTCCTGTTCCCAATCAAGTTCATAGAAACAATCAGTCTGAGGGTGTACCACGAGTTTAACTGGGGTTACGGCCTGGCCTGGGGATCCACCATCTTCTCCTTCGGAGGCGCCCTCCTCTACTGCCTGAACCCCAAGAACTACGAAGATTACTATTAAAAAACTTCATAAAAAAGAGAGAAGAAAAAAAACTATCACACTGTAATGTAGTGAACTTTCCGTTCCAAAGTACACAACCACAGACTGGAAAACAGGAGAAAACAAACAAACAAATAAAACTAACGGACATTGTTTTCACCAAGCTCTTCTGTTCGATGTTCTGTTCTGTGACCTCACAAACTGGACAGACGCCCACGAGTGTCATTTGTTGGCTAAACCACAAATCGGAAACAGAAATTCAATCCCTGCCAGGAGACATTTGCGAGATAATATCACTAATCGGATAATTATTTGCAAGCTCACGCAGGGTCCAAAATTTGGGCAAACAAAAACAAAAAAGTGACACTGTGGGATAATAAACAAGTCGGCTACAAGAATCGGCTACGGCGATATCAGGGCAGTGTAGAGGAAGATGTCGTGCTCAAGCAATATCCTGGTGATGACAAAGCGAGGAAGACAGGGTAACATTTTACATTTCCCCAGAGACGCTCCCAGCTGGACCTTAAACAACCTTTTCTTCCCTTTCAACATCAATGAAATAAACAAAATGGAGCAATATTTTATCCTCTTCTGTTATAACTCTGATATGATTCTCAGTAAGGGCTATTTCAGAAAAGGAAAAACATTCCACACACATCTTCTAAATATTACAGTAGCGAGGGAAACTTCCATTAGCACAATCAATCACCAAGAGTGGTGTCGACACAGTTTTAGTCACACATTTTTTATAGATCTGGTGTAAATACGTGGGCTCAATGAAAGAATATGCAATCCTAGAAGATTGGGAAGTAAAATGGCAAATGACCAAGTCTGCTGAGTGAATGCATGTGTGGATCAGTGGTGTGCAAAGATAGTTTTTTTTATATGTAGACCTGACCAAAATTAAGACTACAGCCAACATTTGACCCGCTGGTTCAGACAGTTGATGCAGAAGGTTTGATTTTTTTTAAATCTTCAGGCCAACATTGTCTCTGATGCACTGCTTTTCAAATGAATTGAAATTTATATTGTTCATAATATAGAATAATATTAATATTATTTTGTGGTAAATAATGGCACTAACATCCAGCAACCTTTTCTCGGCACCCCGAAGGTCTAATTGCATCAAGCAGAGAATAAGTGTAGCATATCTAGAAAACAGCAAGAGGTCTCTCTCTTTAATAAGGCAAATGTTTGAGACAAATTTTACATTTGAGTTTTATAAATCTTTAACAATTATTTTAAGATTACAAATTATTTTCAAAGCTTTTTCTTGAGACTGTTATGTGTCTTTAGTCAGAGGTTTTAATAGGATCTCTGACATATAGACCGCAAAAGAAGATCGTTCCCACCCACTGCTTTAGTAAATTGGATAGTTACATTTAATTTCTAGCTAAGATTAAAAAAGATAGTTTTGAATTGAGTATCTAGTTTTTTTCCCCCCCCAATAATTTTGTAACAAAGCAGTTACTGGATTTCTATGTTTTGGTTTTTACAAAGCCTTTCTGATCTACATTTTAAAAAAAAAGGTGCAAATGTTTTATAATTCAGTATGTAAAAAGGTTTCTGGCCTTGCCTTGCTTTCTGTTAGTACACCACTGGTCTGACTGATCATGCTCCCCAACATGTGCTCACAATGTGATGCTTGTTTATCTTTCAACTCCACTGGAAATGTAAAAAAAGAAAAAAACGTCCCTATACTTAAAGGTATAGGAGAGGATTTTTTTTCATAAAAAAATCCCATTGAAAATGACCGGTGGTGAAAAATAACTGGCTGTCAATGCGGAAATAAAATTTACGCGATGACGTAGATCAATCGCGCGCTCATGTTTGAATTTGCGCATATCTGATATCAGGAGGGTTTACTGGAGATGAGGTGGCGCATGCCCAGTGTTGCGAAAATGAGAATAAGCTGAAGATCCTCTCCTATACCTTTAAAGTTGTATGTAGTTTTGATATTAAAGTGTATTTGTGGTAATGAAGATATAAATGTGCAGCGGGTTTGACTTGAAGATGAATGCAATGTTCAACCTCATGAGCAATGTTCAAAATCTCAATATCAGCTGCTTTGTCCTCTCAGAGTGAGAGCATGTGCATGCTACTACCGTTGGCTGCAACGTTTCTGAATACCAACACGATAAACATGTACTACAAAAAATAAATAAATAAATGTTTACCGTAAATCAGAAACTCTGCAGTATTCTTTTGTCAAGTCACATAGAATCAGCTCTTTTATTAAGTACAGCAAGTTGAGGCATTTGCACAGGAAATCAACATCCTCCGAACACATAATACATGATGGCATATCATGCATAAAAGTATAAGGAGTATACTCTTTATGCAAGTGTCTCTTAGTGTTCTTTCAGTGATACAAGCTCTCGCACAGAGCCGGATACAGTGTACAATCTACAAATCGCATCTGTCACAACTTGCATACCACGTCGTTCATTGTTCTGGTGTCACTGCGAAACGCGCGTGAGTCCTGGATTAAAATGGACGTGCCTCCGCTCTGAGTTCAGTATTTGGGCACAGTGTAAACAGGGCAGTCACTCTTCTGCCTGGAATGTTCTCTAGGTAAACCAGAGCCGCCTCTCCTCGACGCATAAACCACTTTGTTTCACCCACTTCCGCACCTTTTTTCAAGCCCCTTTTGTGACGGACGCCAGGAGATCCATCGTCCAACAAAATAAAACAATGATCCTAGTGCACGGTAGTAGAGGACAGAAGGAGACAATCAGAGAGAGGGGGGATAGTGGCTCTTCCTCAGCAGGTAGAAGGGAGCGAGGGGGGGCTTGTATATCGATTGACGTCGTCAAGACAAATTATGCTGGTCTTTTGTCCAAAGATTTGCTAACGTTAGGGCAGGGATGGGCGAAGGCGTGCCATGCTCGGTTCAGCTGTAGCGTGGCATCTCGCACGCCTCACAGCGGTTGAGTGCAGGGTGGTTAAGGAGGGTGCAACTATCACAGTTCCAGTGAGCTCCTTCAAAGTCCTCGTCTCTCTGAGGTGTCTGCTTGGAGGTCTGCTCCCCTTCTAGAAGAGAATTTAAATACATTAAAAACGCAACAATGAGGCGATAAAGCAGCGTACACTGATGGTTTCAGGGTTGATGAAGCAATTAATTCAATAGCAAAATCTATTTAAGACCAAGAGCTGCAAGACATATATGATAAAACGTTAAATTTTTGTTTGGTTTTAATATTAGACCAAAGCAAAAGTAGAGCAGTCGGAAGCTTTAAAGAGGAAACGGGTGTTCCTCAAGGATAAATGTTGGGACCAATTATTTTTGTAGTTCTTCTACATATTGTTAGTATATTTTTAGATTCAGCTCTGGATAACCTTTCTGAATCTTACCGCAGATACAAGTCTGTGCAAAAAACAAACACAGATGCGATTGGAAGTCTAGAAATGCATTTTTCAACACTTCCATTTCTTTATGCTGTACAGACCCAAACGTGAAAAATGTCACTTTTCCAGACTCCAGAACAGGATTTTTTTTCTTTTTACACATGCAATAGATATTTCTAAAAAGATAGACACATAAATACGATCCAAAGTTAGATATATTCATCCTTAAATCTTCACTTATTAATTTCAAACGACCTATTTAACCAGCTTTACCAGAGGATTATCACTGGTTTGATTCGGCTTTCACTGAATGCTTTTTTCCTTTTCGAAGTTTAGGTATTTAATTTGTCGTGTTTTACCATGACATGGTCAAGATGAGCTGGTCTTATTTAAAGAATAATACTTCTTTTTAAGGCTCAATATAAATCCTTTTATTGCTCACACATTACATACAAAACGTTGATTGATTTCCAGAGGGAAATTTAAGTCTACGGGTCATTAAACTTTTCTTACCTTTCTTCCCAGGTTTGGTCGGCCCCAACGGACCCGGCTGGATGTTGTCATAGAAGTTGCACATTGCTTTTGGGTCAAACTTGCCTGTGGAGAAACCCAGAAACTTGAAATTAAGAGTTTGAATATTTTAAAATTTGTGTCTATTACAACTAAAAATGTTTAACCAGTCTCAGTTCAAGCTGTTCAAACTCCAAAGATTTAGGAAACATGTGTGAGAGACAAAACATTATGCTTTGAATGACATTAATTAAACAAATGTTTAGTTTGGTTATTTAATCACAAAATAAAATAAAATTTCATAACAGAAAATAACAATGAATTCCCACAATTCTTAAGTTTTCACATACCTGTGTATTCTATTGAGACTTTATATGGCAGACCAACAAAAAATAGTGCATAACTGGGAAGATATTTGGCTAGGAAAACTTTTTGATAAATAAAAAAGTTTGCAAGGGAATCCCCTTTGGGTAAAGCTTTATTTAAACACTATTCAACGCAGTCAGATTTGCAGGCCTGTTGAAAATATCTCTTGCAGTTTTGCATATCAAGAGATCCTATTACCCTACATCCAGCAAAACAAGTTTCAAGTCACTACACAGACTGCCTGATGGGCTCCGTACTTCGACTGGGCCACTATAACATTATATAAATGCTTTACTCTAACCCTCTTCTTGGTAGTTTTGGCTTCATGTTTAGCTTTGTTGTGCTGCCAGATTATATCTAAAATAAAATAGAATACAAAATACGTTTGTAGCATCCAGTCGAAGTTAGAGAAGGCCAGAACTGATAGTTGAATGTCTTTAATTGCCATTTGTTGCCATAAACAATGAAACAGTCATTCAACCAACGTAAGAGCTAAACAACAAACAGAAAATTACCATATTAACACATTAGCATAACCGTATTACAATATCAAATCAAACTTTCATCAATAAAACAAACCTTGTTCCTCTTTCCGACTGAAGCTAAATAATATCTCTTTTCCTTTTTGGTTGACCGTATTTTTCTCTTAACATACAAGGCTAGCTGACTTATTTTCGTCTTTTTCTTTTCGTTTCTTTCCATTGTCCTTCCGTTGTCAAGCTAACCGTTGCTAACCATTGTTCTGTGCTATGTCCGGTCAGGGAAAGGAAGTTAACAAAATAAAAGCATAAAACCCTATTTACCATAAACATGTCAAATACACCTTTACAACTTTCCTAATCCCAGACGGGAAATGACAGAATTCCAGCACACCCATCCAGACAGACGTCACAATACAATTCATGGTAAGATAGGCGACTTAGGCAGTGCAGCGAGGTGAAGGTGGTGTGAAGGAAGTGCGTATGTTCAGTGTGTGTGTGTGTGTGTGTGCATAACTCTGTGCACTGCCCCCGAGGCCATTGTCCTTGATAGAACGATGGAATGCAACTCTCCCCAAAGACCTTTGCAGTGCATGATAGTTGCATTTTTCACCTCCCGAGGATTTAACAGTGCTACCAGGATTAATCTCCAGTACATGAAAAACAATCCAAAATAGTTGTAACTACACTTTACATCTGTATTTCCAAACAAATGCTGACATTTATTTAATTCACTGTAAAAAAAGAAATTCTTATTCCAGACACTGTTCATGTGTGTGTGTGTGTGTGTGTGTGTGTTCTCACACTTGCTACTGACCGAGGACCAGTGCAAGTTTTTAACCAACGGAATGAGGTCATTTTTAGAAGTGAGAACAATTTGGGCTGGTCCTCACTTTGTTATGCCTTAAATCGACTCTTTATGATATACAGATACTACCCACTGTCACAGCTGGTCCTCACAATGATGGAAATGTTCATTTTTCCCCCATCTAAATTTCACACAGATTTTACTCTTGAGCTCCCGCAATGGACATTACTGCTGTATTGCACCCTGATTGTAATCGGAATGCTGGATCTCCCACTACTGGGAGTAAGACAAAACTTCCCCAAGATGGTCCTTGCTGCCCCTACTGGTGGTAAGGTTATATTTCCCCAAGATTGTACTTAAATTGAATAAACAGTTTACTTCAAACTAGAATCATATCATTCTTAAGGCTTCTAAAATGTTGTAGAGCTTTTAAGTCATACTAACTTTTCGGTTTTGGCAAGACAATATAACAAGAGGTTCACATAGATTTATCTGATTTAATGAACTCTCAAAAATTCTCAAAAGAGTATCAAACCAACTGTGAAGAATATATCTGAACTTTCTATGTTACAACTCTCCATAAAATCTAAATGTCAGAATACAAATTTTTGAATCACAGTAAATATTCAAAGCAAGGACCAACCCCTGAAAAAAGATATCTGCACTAAAACTGTAGTTAAGGTGGTTATCAAGTATTTTGAAAAAAAATCAAAAAAATCCATTAAATATATATTTCATTTCGTCCAAGGTAAGTTATTGGAATTACAATTTCTGTGAATAACTGGAATAAAATCTGTATTTTTTTTCTCTCTCCTGCAATATAATACATGAATAGTTTCTGATTTTTTTTAAATTATTTTACTTAACAGTAAAATAACAAAGCCTTAGATTAGTTTCTGCAATTAATTTGAGTTATATGAATACATAAATTGGATGTATATGGGATATTTTTGGATCTCCTCAATAGACAGAAAACGACTTTGGATAGTCTGCTATTGAAAAGGTCAGCCGTGACCCTGATCAACACAATGATTTTTGTACACATATTTGCAAAAAGGTTCTGTGTGTGATCAGATGAATACTAGTAAAACACCCAGTATTCATAGATATCTGTAAGTTAAACTTCCCTAAATATTCTGTAAAGTGGATGTGAAGGCCCCTTTTAAGACAGAAACTCCAAAAGCACACAGTAGCAGTATCTAAGTCCCAAATTCAAAGATGCGCCTCCTGGATTAAATAGTGATATGAAGAAAAAGCACACTTATACTGATGTATGTTTTTCATGAAAATGCTGCTTTTTGAGGCCTGTGCAGGCCTCTTTGGAGCCTGAGGTTTCAACCTTTGCACACTCATGCAGTCCTTTAGTCATACATATAAAATAAATATCCTCCTGGATTGAAATTTGAGAGCGATATGAAAAGAAGCATAATTATATAAATGTAATACATAGAAATGCAGCTTTTGGGGCCTGTGAAGCCCCTTTTGGAGCAAGACAATTAAAATTTGCACACTAATAGAGGAGAAGTTTTTAGGTCATATATAAAAAAATCAGACACCTTGGTTTAAATTTGACAAAGATTTTAAAAAAAAGTGTAGTTATATAGCTGTTCGCATACATAGAAATTAAGCTTTTGGGTGCCGGTAAAGCCCCCTTTTGGGCCAGACACTTCAAACTTTGCCCACTCATAAACAAGCAGTTTTTGGGTCATATATGAAAAAATCATATGTGATTTTTTTCCTAGATTAACATTTGACAGAGATATGAGGAAATAGATTCAACTTCATAAAATATATGGCTTTTTGGATGCTGTGATGTCAAGTTTGAACCTAGTGACTCAAAATTTTGAGCCCCAGCATCCGTAAGATTGTAGGGAGAAAATTTGCCTAGGTTTTGTGGAAGCCGCTGTTATCTGTTTTGTCTCAGCAGACCATGAGGGTGTCCGGGTCTTAGAATCTAAGACCATTCTTGTCTGAAAGGCTGGTTTTTACATAACATGCTTTCCAAACATCATAGAGGTCTGAATTTGTACATGTTCTTTGAAGGGGCAACAGGAGCAGAAATTGTTAATTTGGTATAAATCGGACTTGTACTTGTTGAAATCCAGCCACTTATACTTGGCTTTCTGACAATATTAAATCCTTTATCGTTTAGATAAAAAATGCTCAAATTCCTCCAAAATTGGCATACAACTGTAGTACATGTAGTAATCTTTTTAGGGGTGTGTAGTTTCCATCCTGTGGCATGTTTGATTAGCTACCTAGCATTAGCATAGCACTATTGAGAAAAAACTGGAGAAAAAGTTTTTTCCTTAATCATCGTCAAATACTGTGCAAGCTTTTGGGGGCCTGTGCAGGCCCGTTTTGAGCCTGACACTTCAAACTTTGCTCACTCATACAGTAGCAGTTCCTAAGGTCCACATAGACAGATCAGCCTCCTAGATTGCAATTTTAAAGCGATATGAGGAAATAGCATTTATATAGATGTTGATTTACCTAGTAGTGCAGCTTTTGATGGGCTGTGCTGGCGCCTTTTGAGCCAGATACTTAAAACTTTGGACATGCATGGAGGAGCCATTATACGGTCCTTTATGGAAAAAAATCAGCCTCCTAGATTAAAATTTGAAAATATGAGGAAAAAGATTTATCTTCATAAAACATCTAGCTTCTTGAATGCTGCGATGTCAAGCTTAAAACTTTCATATTTTAATTGTTTTAGGGATGTGTAGTTTCAAATATGTGGCATGTTTGATTAACTACTTAGCATTAGAACAGGATGGAACAGAATAGAATGCCTTTTATTGTCATCATACGCATTGTACAATGAGATTGGAGGACTACGCCTTAAAGTGCCATGCAAAAAAAACTAAAAAATACATACAAAAGTAAAAAGAAATACACTATGTGAATGATCTGCAGAAAAATAAACAATGTACCGACGCAAATCTCAGCCTGTCTTTCTGATATATCTGCATGGAGGAAAGATCACCACCTCCAACTGAACCTCTCCAAAACTGAACTGCTTGTCATCCCAGCCAATGAAAGTATTCACCACAACATCAGCATCAGGTTAGACTCCCTATCTGCTGCACCCACTAAGGTTGTAAGAAACCTGGGCATCATGATCGATGATCAGCTGACCTTTGCGGATCAGGTTGCCTCTGTCGCTCGATCACGTCGCTTCTCTCTGTTCAACATCAGGAAGATTAGGCCATATCTAACTCGACATGCAACACAGCTCCTAGTTCAGACCTTGGTCATTTCCTGCCTTGACTACTGCAACGCCGTCCTAACAGGTCTTCCAGCCTGTGCTGTGAGACCGCTACAGATGATCCAGAATCCTGCAGCTCGCTTGGTTTTCAACCAGCCAAAGCGATCGCATGTCACACACCTTTTCACTAAAGTCCCTTGGCTTCCCTTAGCTGCACGCATCAAATTCAAATCACTAATGCTGGCATACAGAGTGTTTGATGGATCAGCGGGCTGATCTCAACACCCTCTTAAAGCCTTATGTCACTGTCCGCCGGCTCCGTTCCTCCAAGGAGAGGCAACTAACGCGACCAAAGCCCCATGCAGGTCAATCTAAACTCTTCTCATTCGCGGTTCCTCGCTGATGGCACGACCTTACGTGCACTATCAGAGCATCAGATTCTCTTTCCGCCTTCAAAAAAAACCTTTAAGACCCAGCTCTTCCGTGCGTATCTTTTGCCGTGAAATATATTAGTTGGCACTCAGTGTATGGTACTTGGGCCTTCTGTGTTTACCTAAATGCTGTAAATAAGTGTCATCATTAATGTTATCCTCTCCTAGCATATTGCAGGTAAATTGCGTCATAGTTCAATGTTAAACCATCTTTTTGTAAGTCGCTTTGGATAAAAGCGTCTGCTAAATGCAAAAATGTAAATGTAAATATGAAGTATATACAGAAAATAACACTATCTAGATAATTAGACAGTAGTGGTGATATTGCACTTGTAAATAAATATAAAATAACTAGTGTGTGTAGCAAGTGTGTGTGTATGTATATACATACCTCTAGACTGTAGCAGGTCTGTTTCCTTCAGTGTGCAGTCAATATCAATCTGCAGTTGTCTGTTCTGTGTTCGAAGTCGAGTAATCTCCTCAGGCTGCAGTCAATGAAAACATCCCAGTCAGTTTCGATACACATCAACTATTTCATTTTTTTTTACATTCTGCCTTTCAACATAATAACATTGCAAAATAGGTTTTAGTAACTATGTAGAACATCTTTAACTTTAAATATTTGTTTTAAGGTCTAGAACATGGTGACAAAAAACAACTGAATAAACAAGGCACAGTAGACATTGTGACTCTTACTCTGGGTACAAGATGCGTGGAGTTGACTCGACGAAAACGCCTTTGGAGGGCGTCGTACTCCATGTTATTGACATCAGCCTTCAGCTGCTCCAGCTCTTGTCTCTTCATGTGCAGTTCCTTCACCAAACGCTCCATCCTCGCCCGCTGGTGGAGCAGAAGAGCTGTGGGGATAGAGATCAATGGTAAGCTTGTTTAAAACGCAAGAGTAAAAGACGCTGTTTCATTTTCTCCGTTGATGTTCCAACACAATCAAATCATGCAATGAGCTTTAAAAGACGGCTGGTGATGACATTCTGCAAAAATCGACAAATGCTTTTGAAAAACCGAAACAAACTAGGAATTTGGGTTTTTACACAGGACAATCCACCATAACCCTGAAAAATGTCATATTTATGTTATATTAAGTAAATGAACGGTACATTCTAAAAAGAATAAAAACCTCCAGATGAAAAACGTAAGACAAACTATATATCCTTACTTATTAACCTTGTGTAACTATTATTGTTAACAATATTTTTATTTACATGCATTTAACTTTCCTAAAACAAAACATTATGCGTGTTTATATATTAGAGTTTTCGTATTTTTTTAAGCAATGTAATAAACAGAAAAAAAAGAATAAAATTAATTTTTTTCTCAGAGGTTGACAAAGAGGATTTGGTTCAGCTCTGATCTCTGCTCGATTTA
>JAVLVB010000524.1:842278-853085 GCA_032876305.1 Orestias chungarensis
ATATATATATATATATATATATATATATATATATATATATATATATATATATATATATATATATATATATATATATATATAATATAAACATATCCTCATCCTACATCATTCTGAATGTGCGGCTTTCCAAGTACGACCTTCACCCCCAGGGGGAAGTTTTGTTTTGGAAAACCAGACTCAAACAGAAACAGAAACAGAGCACAGCTTTGTAACAATACGGGCTTTCAGAGAGTCAAAACTGATTTGCCATTCAAATGTTGACCATTTTCTGATTATTCTAGGGTTGTACTAGGAGCCAATTAAGACTCAACCACATTTTTATATAGTGTAGAGTTAAATGTAAGTATGTATCTATTTAGTCATGATATTCAAAAGTACAACACGTTTGGAGCTCAAAGAAACTAAATAGTTTTCAGAATGTATACAGGTACTCATCAATTAGAAGCAATCAGGGGGAAAAATGGCAGAGTTCATTCTCTGGCTGACTGATTGGTGCATCTTCAATATTTAAAACCCCAAAGCCAACCTATATCAAAATGTGTGATTCTTACCTTGTGTGTAGGCGTAGTCGTCGGAGGCTGAGCTCGAACGTCGCGGTAATTGTTGAAATTGACTGGCAATGTTCCCTGGCAGGGCGGAGATGGGCAGGATAGGTGCTGGGGTGGCGCTGTGCCCATCTTGATCTACTTCTCTGGTTAGAAGAGACTCTGCTTCAGCGACGGGTGGCGAGCTTGGTGGTCTCTGAACTTGGCCTCCGGGAGACCCTTTCATTTTAAAGGTATAAGCCGACTGCCCTGGCTGAGGGGAAGAGGCCTGCATGGGCCTCGTGTTGCCATGGTGCTGCAAGTACATTCCAGGATGAAAAGTCGCCACTCCAGGTGGCGCGCCGATCGTGATGCCGTGCGATGGGGAGCTGGGCGACGGGCTCGTCGCCATGCAAATCGAGCCCTGGGGATGCGGGGTGTGAACAGGCGAGTTGCTGCGAGGTCGTGGACCTTCGAGGGCGATTTCTATCTGTTTTGTGATAGGATTTTTTGTTTGATAGGGCCTGTATTGGTGTGGTGGTTGCTGCTGGTGCTGGTAGGGCATATTTGTGAGGTTTGGGGGGCTAATAGGGGGGAAGACGTATTGCTGGTGCACAGGTTGTGGCTGGACCTGGTGTTGAGGAGAGCTGTAAGGAGAGCCATATGTTGGAGTACTGTAGGGAGACTGCTGATGCTTATAAACAGGCGGCGCAGACGAGGACCAGGGAGCTGGCTGAGGGCTCTGGGAGGGCGAGGGTCGAATGTACATGGTGGTGTTGTTGACATAGTGCCCCGAAGGAATCTGCAGAACGTGGTGGACGGTAGGTATTGTTTGCGGAAGAGTGACTGAAATAGGGGCCATCGGATACCGTGGAACCGGGGTATATGTGGGGGACATGCCTTGAATCGTGGGTGGAGTGGGCGTGTTTGACGAGCGGTTCTGATCGTTCATGAAAATATTATAACTGGGGGAGGGGACCATGGTTGCAGGAGCTGACAGAGGTTCAGGGTAGCTCGGCCGCTGAGGGTCGATGTGACTGTCACTGTTGCTGTGCACCAAAGTGCGCCCCACTCCCACTCCTCCGTTTGACTTGCAAACCTCCGAACTGGGATAGCCCGGGCTAATATGCTGCATGTGGCTAGGATTCATTCGTATCTCCTCCGGACTGTGATGGAAGTCTCCGTAGAGATATCTGTTACTCTCCTGAGACAGCAGGTGGCAGCAAACATCCACATTGTTATTGTTCTGAAAGAGTCAGAGTGCTGGAGTTAGGATCTTTTCAGTGCTCTTAAATAAAAGAGTTCAAAAGTTCATCCTGCAACTTTACAGCTGAGGTCAATAAAAGGAATACAATTTTGGTTAGCAGTGGTTATGAAACAAAAACATTTAAAGATAAATGTTATATAAAACAGCATACCAGTATTATATTGAACCAGATAAAGAGATACCAGATAGATAAATACTAGATAGATAGATAGATAAATACTAGATAGATAGATAGATAGATAGATAGATAGATAGATAGATAGATAGATAGATAGATAGATAGATAGATAGATAGATAGATAGTTCATATTTATCAGTAACAATCTTTAAAGGGAGACCAATTTTTAATTATTCCTTGGTTTGGACAAAAAAACATTAAAAAATCATTAAAGATACTTTTCTTTATTCCCAGAAGAGTTATAAAGACTATGACATTTTTATAGCCAGATATTTGTCATGGTCATCACAAGTTTGTCTACGGTAGGGGAACAACGTTTCATTGCAAATAGGGTTTTGTGCAGAAAACCCCACATAACATTTTTGAGGAAAAATATACAAAAAGCTCAGATCCATCTGTAATGTTTATTTACCTGCAGGAGGAACTGAGACACTACTCCCTCTGGGATCTCCGGGAATCGCTTCTTGAGGTCTTGCAGAATGTGGTAGTCGACCTGCGATCCTCCCTGCGCCATCCTGAACCCACACCGAGCCTCAAAACTGCAAACGTGGTCTCATCACCTGGACAAGCAGATGAGAAAGTCAATCAGGGTGATCAGGACCTGTTAGGACTGTTGGCCTACTGAATGCTCCAAACACACCCTATGTGTCAGCAGTAATGCCTTTACGCACATCAGAGAAAACGTCCCTTTGGTAGCATGGCGAGCTTGAGCTGTCAATAAAAGAACGCATGTGTTTTAGCTCGAACAGTTGAGATTAATCAAAAACACGCAGGGGGACAAACCTAAACAACGCCTGCGCACATTCAGTCACATCCCTGCAGAGCCGCAGTTGTCCTGCTGTTTGTTTGGCCACACTTTTAGCACCAACCGTATGCTAACAGGCTACCTATCAACGTCAGCTAGCATCCGGAACTTCAACCAAACAAACAGCCGCACCTGTGAGCCGCGCCGCCAGACACACTCAATGCCATTGCCGGGAGGCTTTGCTCTGATGTAACCCGGTACTAATTTAGCCCTCCAATCCCCTCAACAGGAGGACTCTTTAAACAAGATTAACTCAACACCTAAACTGCCAAGTGGCCAGTTTAGCTAATGCTAACGCTGCTCAGCTGTCAGTCTCCCCCGGCTGTTAATGCACCAGCTAACTGTGCTAAACTCGTTAAACTCACCATGGGTTAAAAGTCTCTGTTGCCTTTAGAACCATATCCGGCTCCCGGTGGGACGCGGGGATGTTTCAGAGGCAACAGGAAGATGTTTTATAGCTTGTCTGTTTCGGCGAAATAACTTGTAGTTTCGCATTCCAGCGTCGGGCCCCTGCAACCGAACTGCATAGCAGTCAGTTTATCGCGATATTAGCGGATTTCCCGGTGTGGTGCCGCAAAAGGCGTCCCTACCGACTGAAGCATCCCTCGTCACAAAAGCACCGCCATTGAGTATTCATTTCATATTTTAAAACTTTCAGAATGCTGATTTATAACAAAATTCAACACTTATTCAAAATTATATTCATTTATTTATTTGCTTGTTTTTGCTAGTGTCTGCCTAGCTCTCCATGATGCATTGCGAGGGCAGATATGTTATGTTTAGCAGTGCATGATATAGATTACAATGGCTAATTTTTCTTTACATATCTTAAACTAAAACCAAAAAGAAAAAAAAGTAAACAACAACTACAAAAAGATGCCTCGACAGTGCATATAGTGGTCGTCACGGGAGATTTTCCGGCGGGGACACTTGTTTGGACACAACATCGAAACAAGGAAGTGGTTCAAATTCACGTGACACGTTGTTAGGAATGAGCACGAGAGCGAGTTGAAAAAACACACAACCAACATATATATATATTAGTAAAACTCCAACATAAACAGTTAGATTTTTTTCATAATGTAAAAAAATAGTTTAAATTTGTGTACTTTTTTATTGGTTTGTTATTGGGATTTATTTAACTTTGCACAGTAATTAAAGACAATTTCACTTTAATGGTTCAGCTTTAAAAGTTTATTATTGTATTATTTATTAATTTGTTTACTTAGCACGTAAGTTAGTTAGTTAGTTAGTTAGTTAGTTAAACACTCAAACACACACACATACATCCTGCACAAAGCCTAACAGATGAATGAATATTTAGCAGGAACAAAATCAGTGACTCTATGACTGTGTTGCTACTTAAAAACAACGACAACAGAAGAAAACATCTCAACATTATGTTCAGTTGCTTGTACTATAAATCCACAGTATTTTTATCTCTGTGTTCCACAACTGTTGAATGAAGCAAGACCTCCATTGAAACAGAAAACTAACAGTGAGTGGTAAAATGTACTCTGCTAAATCCTGGATGGTGTTTACAGGATAAACAATGTTATTTGGAACATCAATGACTAGTTGAATCTTAAACAATATATTACTGATTAGGAAATAAAAATATATATAATGTAAATTGATATCTTACAATTTAGGACAGTTCTGTAAACCTTTTTCTGTAAATCATGCAATCCCTGAAAATTTGTATTTATTTATTCGTCTCTAACGGACTGATTAACATCAGAAAATAGTTCAGACTGGGGTGGCGTATCAACTCCCAGCAGGACATTGACATAAAATAAGGGGAAAATGTATTGAGAGAAGTAAATAATTTTTTTTTTGAAGTGAAAGGTTAAACATGCTATGACTGTTAGCGTGTGTTGTTAATTTTTCCTCTGACTCAGGTAATGTCATTCATAACATTTGTTTCTCACATTTCACAATTTCTGTGAATCGGCGGTCCTCAAAAACAAGTTGAGCAAGACTTTCATTATCTGTTCTTAATCTTATAGCATGACCGCATGACGGATTCTGTCACAGTGATATGGAATTTCTCAATGTAATGGAGCAAAAATAGCTTGGTCTATTTTAGGCGTGTGAACAGTGTATGATCCAGTTGTTGCATCAAGTCAGAAGTGTCTCATCAGAATTGGCATGTATGTTAAAAGACAGTTAGAGATGTACGGGCCCACATTTAGATTTGTTTGGTTTACCACCTGAAACAAGATGCTTTTAATAGATTTTTTATAGATAGTTGGGTTTTTTTAGTGTTGGAGTTAAACTCTAATAGTAAATCAAAGAGCATATTAGCCAGTGGTGGAGTTTCTTTTCTCCCCATGACATCTGAGCACCCAGCAGTGACGACTGAGAAAGCATGACTGACCTCTGTTGCTCAAGAGGGACTCTGTGCCACTGTAAAATAATCAGAGAACAATACTAAGGTGTTGTTAAATGTTTATACCGGGTTCTGCTTTAAAGATCAAATGCAAAACAAGAGGCAGAAAACAAATGGCATTCCTTTTGTCACAGTATATGCTGTTTTTGAGATTACAGGTGCAGAAATGCGGATAATAAGCAAAAGAGATTATTTCTTGGAATGCTGCACTGGAAGTGGTCCCAAAGCAAAGCATTATGGGTTATACATTTAAGGTGGACAAATTTCCGATCATGACTTGTGAAATCTAGGTTTTAATAAATGTGTTTTGGTAATCTTGATTCAAATTTATTCATTTTCCAACAAAATCTAAGAAACTGTTTCGCAAGTGTTGGAATCTAATTTTATGGCCTAAAAACCCGGTATAAATAATCAATTTGAGTTTACTGATGATATATGGGAACATATCCCAAAATCAGGGGAAAACTGATTGTGTAAATGTCCCACAATCAGATTTTGTTTTGTAAGTTTTGTTTTAATGCTGCCTGTATAGTTGGGGAGATATGTGTCCCCCCCACCAGCACACGACAGAGGGTTTACCTGCTGGGCGGGTCAACTGAATCTTCTGAACCACCACAAAGTGTTTCAAAGGGGTGTCAAGGCAGAGTCATGGCAGCTGAGGCTCAGTCTGACTCAGGTTAGCCGTCCCGCGGCTGATAAGTTACCACAGCTGCAGCTCTATTTAAAGCTGTGTCCTTGTTGTCCCTGATGCCCTGCAGCAATCAGAACAGAGGCGGGTGGAGCTTTCACCGCTTCCACGGTGATGGTACTCTTGAAGAAATAAAGGTTTTTCACAGAAATATATACACGTGACATATACAAACATTAGCACAAAGACAACTCTGTGTTGCTTTGGGGTTTGGCGAGGTCAGCTGATATCAGTTTCTCAATGTACACACATCTTTCTCATGCCCACTTTTTGCACCGTTTAAAACTTTCTAAGATTTTAATTTAAGTGTTCATGCACAGAGTCCATGAAGAGTCCTTGTTTTGTCCATGCAGTCATTTTGGTTAGCCATTTTTTGTGGTATGTCACAACGGGTTTCAGGTTACACATCTGAAAACAGGATTAGCAAAAGCCTTCGCCATTGATGTTGGGGGTTTCCCAAAACTCTAACGCACACCAACTGTTAAATTGCTTTTCTTATATTTACCTTTGCTATGATGTTCAAAGAAACATTTTATTTTTAAATACTTTTTAATTTTGTGGATTTTTGTGTGCATTGTTTTCTGTTAGTGTGCATGATGGGAGAGACTAAGAGCATCTATAGCTGGGTATTCATTTAAATCCAAAAGCAGCTAGCAAATACACTTTCCCTTTTTTAGTGATGAGGTGAAGCCAATTCAGTTAATTTCCTTGTACTTTGTATGTGGCCTCTGATATGTGAAAACTATCAAGCTTTAGTTTCTCATTACACACACACACTCACTATTTCTGGCACCGAGGTCTCTAACTGCCAGTGCATACCAGAATGGCGGCGTTATACAGGTTATTTTGGCATAACAAAAGCCTAAACAGCCTTTTCCAACTGATAAGTGAGGAGTTTTCATTCTAAAGAGACACCAAGCTGATAACAATAATCTAAGTCTGTATTTAGAAATCAGACCAAGCAGACGTCTCCTAAAGAGTCTAACATACACAGTATTTTCAGACACCTCCGTTATTCTAATGTTGGTTTCCCTGACAAACATGTAGAAAATAGTTTAAAGGACACAGATTCAAAATCATTGTTTATGGTGCCTTCCAAAAAATATTTACACCCCTTGAAATGTTTCACAAATTTTAGAAAATTAGAAAAAGTTTCCCGTTTAAAAAATAAAAGTCTAAAACCAGATATGACGCTGAATGCCTTGCAATGTCATTTTTAAGTGTTTTACTCCAACACTTGACTATAAATGATCAGCGCTGGCTGTTTATTTTGCAGTATTGATCAGCTGGAGGATGAAGCTCTTGCCCAGACTTAATTCTTCTGTAGCCTCAAGCAGGTTTTATAGCTCCATTAACTCTTTCCAGATGTCCTGTTTCAGATAGAGAGAAACACCATGTTTCCCCGATGTGTTCGAGTGTTAAACTTGTGGTGCAATGAAATATATTATTTAGTCTTTAAATGCATAAAATAAAGACAAATCTTGTAATGGGCTTTTCTTGCTAATTGTAGTTAAGTTATATTGAGGTGAATTTCATATATATGAACAACCATTAATTACCAAATAAGGGACTTCTGAAGGCAAATGGTTGAACTGGATTTTGTCTAATTATTCAAGAGTAAAGGAGACTAAATATAAATACATGCCAAACTTTTCAGGGTTTGATTATGAAAACTTTCACAGTTCCCCCACTTAACTGTTGGTCTGCAGGTCAATAAATGCTCATCTAGTCCATATAAACTGCAACAAACATTTTCTAACAAGATAAATAAAATTACAACACAGTTTTTATGCAATTGGAACAAACAACCAGGATAGGCCTGTGTGGTGTGGATGAATATGCATGCATGTGGACGAGCAGGCTGGGCAACAGCTGAACGTGCGTCAAGCAGGCACGATATCCGGCAGAAAGTAACGGGACTTTTATGGAAACGCCTCACTGACCCCCAACCAGTGGCCAGTGAGGTCTGTTCAGACAGTGGTCACGCCTCACTGATAAGATCACAGCTCCAACTTTCCTGAGTGGAGTTTTCATTTTCCAAAAAGGATTTTAAATCAAAACTTGAGGACTTCACCACTTTGAGAAGGTAAAACTTTTTTTATTTCGTAGTTTCAAAACGTAGGAATATTTCCTTTTTTTAATCAGCCGGTGTCAAATCAGCTTTGTTTAGGTGAATTTTTTTCAGTTTTTCTTTTAATATCTTTTCTCCACATGAAGTCACAGCAAGGCGCACAGAAAGCTCCAAGCTATAGCAGAAATAACACTTGAATCTTGAGGTTTAACAGGTTTCAAACTCATTTATTCTTGTCGTGAATTCTTGAGCCAGCTGTGTACAAAAATAGGACAGCAGCTGCTTAAACAAAAAATTTCTAGTTAGCACAAACTCCTTCTATTAGTGCTGCATATGAATCCCTTCACGTTTTACCCAGTTTGCAGTTACATTTATTTGTGATATGTTCAATTTCTGGTTTGATCAATATAATAACTAGTACTATTCTAGTTTCGAATAAGACAGTATATATCACACGACCATAATACAGTAAATGTTAGCTCCAGACAACATGTTGTCTCAGCATGTGTTAGGAAAATGACAGGTGATATCCCATGTTTATGAGTCTGTTCTCCTGGCGTTCATCTGGTTGGAAAATTGGGAGTACAGACTAAATCACATGGGTTTGTTACTACGGTGCTAAAAAAGTGCAGTTTCTGATTTATAGCATTGTGTCAGAATAACATGATCTGAATAGAAAAGGTATTTGTGGATGCTGATGAACAGCAACAGTTTTCCACACTACCAGTCCCCACTGTTTTGTGGAGGGTCCTTGGAGCGACATGTGGGTGCCAGCTTGATCGTTGTCCAACTGCCGATCACCCATCAGAAATAGCAATGATCACATGTTCCTGGGTGCATAAGTGGGCTATAAATAGGGGTCAACGGTCCTTGACTGCACTCCTTCGCAAAAGACAGTGGAGCAGAACATCTGCCTTTGCCTCAAGCTCAAACAATGCTTTGTGCCATTTATTTTGAATACCAGTAGCTGCAACCAACACAAGAGAAACAAAAAATGTCAGCATATAAATTATTATGTCATCTCGCAGCACTTCAAAAACAAACAACTGCAATTCCTGCCTAATCATCCAATTACTCCATAAATCAAACCAATAATGTATTTATCCAAAAGGGAAATTAAATGTTGTGGGAGTAACTCGTTTAACTAGGGAGTTGTTGTAGATGGTGATGGCTGTGGGCACAAAACATCATCTGTAGCGGTCTGTTTCACAACTAAGCTGAAGAAGCCTCTAACTGAAGAGACTGTTTCCAAACTACAGTGTTATGAAGAGGATGTTCAGTGTTGTCCATGATATTAAAAATGGTCTAACTAAAACTTACTTATAAAATAATACATTATTTATTCAATGTCAATAGAAAAAAAAAGGTTTATTAATGAAAACCTGTTTGATTACATTAAGTCATTGACTTTTCAGCAATTCCTCACCCTAAGCATCAGAATTCCTATCTCTTATGGAAAGAAAACCTTCGGCTGAACTTGGTTCAGCATTAATGGCCATTTACTACAACCACAACCAACTACTGGGGTAAAAGGACAAACAGTTAGAGCACTGAGTCAGGAATACCTTGAGAAAAGAGAAACAACAAAGGAGATATAATTTAAGGTGGCGGCTCTGATTGTGCCACTGTCCAGCAAAGAGATACAGTTAAACATCAGCATTTATTATTATAGTAATTTTGATGGCAAAAAAAACATAAAGGTTATATAGAGTTAATGTAAGCAGCTCAGTCAACGGCTTTGTTAGATTAGAGACACTACTAAGACAGAAGCACTGACCTAGGAGTACATTCTATGGAAAAAAACAAAAACAAACAGTACAAATAGTTTTTAGGAATGATCCTGTATTACTGTGGAATTTCAGTTTTTTAATTTGTTTCCCTTGATATTGCTAGCGTAATTATGGGTCTCTGTTTGATTTGCAGCCCAAATTATTGCAAATCCTGTTTGTCAACTTGTCATCGTGGCACAAAAATGACTGAGGTGGCACAGGTTACATCTGTTGAAGATCTTGATGTTGATGCAAATGACAACGAGCACAGAATGAGCGCTGAAGAAGACTCGGACGAGAGCATGGGGCAGGAAGAAAATGACAGGATTGTCAGAGATGCCGAGGAGAGAAGTGAAAAGAAAATGCAGGGAAAAGACAGAAAAACTCACAGTGTGAGAGACAAAACAAGCGAGGAGGCTGAGGCTTCACAACTGGATGGTGAGGAAAGGAACCAAGGTGAGGAAGTTAATGGTTTCCCAGAAAATAAGGATCGACTGCAGGAAACAGACGACACACAAAACATGTCTGATCTGGCTTTTAAAAAAGAGGTAAGGCACTGGAGTTGGACATGAAAGATTGTTTTGTTGTAATTAATATGAACTTAAATCCTAACATCTTATAATTTCCGCAATAAACATAGAAGCTCCTGAGGTCCAGAAAGCCAGTGGCTAGAAGTTATGTGCCGAAGCTGAACAAAGACAAAGGAGATGTGACCAACAAGTTTGAGGCCATGCAGAAAGCCAGAGAGGAGCGCAGCCGGCTGAGGAACAGGGATGAACAGCAGAAGAGGAAGGATCAATATACCAAGGAGAGGGAGTGGAATCGCAGAAAGCAGCAGGTCAAAGAGAGAAAAACGGCACTAACCTCACATTGTGATCTGCATGGCATGATGGGGCATGATGGAGGTGACAAAGCTGCCTGTCTGAGTGAGAATCCAGTCTTTAATCGTGAGTGCTCTGGCACCGGTGGGACTGTTTTGATAATCGTGATCACATTTAATAACAAGTTTAAGCTTTAAGATTTTTCAACTTTTATCTGTACTGGCTTAGTTTGCTTAGTTAATGTAATTATACCCTATCTTTTTCCCTGCTGTCAGTTTATCTCTTTCTCCCT
>JAVLVB010000524.1:853185-892344 GCA_032876305.1 Orestias chungarensis
TATATATATATATATATATATATATATATATATATATATATATATATATATATATATATATATATATATATATATATATATATATATATATATATATATATATATATATATATTAGCCTTTTTAGGACTTTTTTTTATATCCTTTTCAACTGCATTTTTCATTTTTTAATAGGTTATGTTCACAAAAAAAATAAAATAAATAAAATTAAGGCTTTCCTCTGTCACGCAAAGAAAAAAGCCAACTAAAATTGATTAAACCTAGTAAGGTGAGCAATATTCATAAATAAGAAGAATCACTTGTTTCTGCACAGTCTTTGTTTATGAACTTCAAAATCACTATATGAGATTGTGTGCCGTTTAAGTACAAAGGGCAAAAATTATACTAAAGGTACACTAGAAAGGAAAATTTACTAATTTGCTTAATAATACATTGAGAGGATTGTTTCAACTAATTTCAACTTTTACAGGTTCATAATGTAAGAACCTGAGTTGCAGTAATAGGCAAAGAAAAACCAGGGCTCAAAAATGTCAGAGTAAACAGCCTTTCATCCAGTCTGAGAGAAATAAAATAAAGGAAGCGATACGGTCTTATGTGAGTGGATTAGTGGTTATAAGCAGACACAACAACCTTCCTGTGGACTACTGTGCAAGAGCTTGCAAGCCTCGGACACCTACGCTCATCCGCTATCTGTGCAGCTATACTGTAGGCCAATCAGAGGCCCACCAGCAGACCACATGACACTGATATTAGCAGGGATTTGGCCCTTGTTCCTGATGGGACCAGTATGGCTCCTGAATGGCAGAGGAGATGATCCCAGCTAAACCTTAACCTCACTACTCTCTACCTCTCTCTGATCTACCTTAGATAAAAGAATTACTTGCTTCCAGTGATGATGATGAAGAGGAGGTGAAAACAAAAAAGGTGGAAAAGTCCTACGTTCCCAAAATCACAGGTAAGATACATTGAGGGATGCAGTTATTAACAAGAAAATAAGGGAAATGGGAATTGGCTGAGCACTTATGTCCTTTTGTGTGCTTTACTCAGGTAGTGTGAAGGGGAAATTTGCAGAAATGGAGAAACAAAGACATGAGGAGGAGAGGAAGAGGATGGAGGATGAGAGGAAGAAGAGAGAAGCCCAGGACAACATGGAAAAAGCTGAAATCAAAAAGGAATTGGCTCAGAAAGCTGCCGAGGTCAGTGATCTTGGAGTTAACAGCTTGTAAAGAGTGTTGTATCTTATTGAAAAGCATGGGAGCCTGTGGGAGATATTCAGTCGTGCCTTTACGGTGACAATTGAGTACATTCGTCTGTACTGACCAAAGTAATCCTCAGCCTCCACTTGGAATAGTTATTTTAAGTGGCTTTTGAGATGAGAACAGTTGGCAGGGGCTGTATATAGGTCTGGAACCCAACGATGGCGTTGTTGACTTGACCAGACTGTGAACTGAAAGTGCAATGTGTAACGTGTTTAGAAAAGGATTTACGGAAAATGATTTAAAGATGTCCAGTTCCACATAAAAAACAATATAGGGCTTAATGTTAAGTTCTCTGGTAAAAGGGTTATGTAAGTGGTTTTGTGCCAAATAGGTAATCACAGGCAATTACCTGCTTTCTCAGAGCCCTAATTCTGCTTTAGTGCAGTGTGAATGGCATTACTGCAGTGTAAAGGAAAAATGACAGAAAAATGTGGAAATCTTTTCAGAACAAAGGTAATTGAGGCGCGCAGCTGAATCTTACTTTACAGAAGGTTATACCCTCTAGTCTTAAATTTGATTTCAGTATCATCAGCTAACTATTTTAGCACCATAATCAAATTCTGATAGATGGAAACGTTTAAGGTTCCTACTAACGTTTGAGTGAAGCAAAAGTAGTGTATGCAGGTTTAGATTTACCTTTTCATTTAGGAAACTTAAGTTTGTGTTCAATGAGACCAAGGCTGAAAACCATTTCCTAGGGTACCAACTAGGCCAGTAACCCTGACCCATGAAAAAGCCGGAGCTAAAATAGTCCACTGAGAAATTGAAAACACATTTGTGAAGCTGATACGGGATCAGTTCCGGCTGTTTTTTATTTGTCCCAACATTCCTATATGTAGTGTGTAAACATGCATCTTGCAATAGCATGAAGTACTCAACAGCATAAAAACAACAGCATTATCTATGCTCATGTATGTTTTCATCCTACGTATCTTACTGTCAAATGCAACACTTTTACACAATACTTTGTATTGTATCACATCACCTCTCAGCCAATTTAGCTTTTATTATCATATTATATCACATTATATTGCATTACATTATTTTGTGTTATCATAACAAAATACATCACTTTGCATTTCAATGCATGATTTTAGATTTGTTTAACACTATATTACATTGATCACATGATATTGTATCTTATAATTTATCATATTATTGGACTAAAGCATTTAGCATTGTATACCATTTCAGTAAATTGCATTACATTACATGGGAAGGTGTATTTCATCATACTATATGTAATTTCCTTTTTCTTTTCTTTTTGCTCATGGAGAAAACGTGAAATTAAGACATAAAACATATTGGTATTTAACAAATTAAATATTATAATGGTTGTAAAACATTTTAAGTTTGTAAATATGTTACTGAGCATCTTAATATCTTACTTCACTTTAGGAGGGATTTGTAGGTCAGAGAAATAAAATGCAAACTGGTAAAACATTAATGATTGAGAGTGTATTTCAAGGCTTATCTGTTTTCCTCTTGATTTCAAATTTTCCCCCAAGAAGCTTAATTTTTAGAGTATAAAGTGTCATTTTAACGACAGGAGTTGTTTCAGTGCATTAAAACAGAATAGACCCCTTCAAAACGCCTAATGTGTCAGAGAGCTTTCAGTTTCCACAAAGTTTTGAACAGTTTTCTGTTTAAACAAAATGTAAATTACAATGAAACATTTAACAATGTTAAATCAATGTAAACACAGTATTGTATTTAGAGATACAAAATATAAGATTTTATGCACTTGCTTTTCATCTTTTTTACTTGACCATTTTCTTTCAGACTAACATGTGGATCTAACTGATCTAGAAAGATCTAGAAGAGAGCTGCTAGGTGTAGATGGCAAATGCCTGCCAACTGTTTCCCACACCTCCCAGTGTTTAAATTAGCTCCAGACTTTCCTCCTGTGACTGATTTAGACTCCGCTATCTTGGACTCACAACCCTCACCCTTACAATGACCCACTGGAAATAGTGACGAACGCCCTGCAAGAGTGTCCCCTTGTTACTGTCAGTCAATTTTTTTTTATTTTATAGGAGGGAGATGACACAATCCTGATACGAGTGGTTCCGGCAAAGACGTCAAGACCTCCGGGAAAAATCAAGATGAACTTTGAGGACATTGAGAAAAGCCGAGAAGAGGAGCTAAAGAAAAAAGTTGAGGACGAAAAGAAGAGGCGTTACGATGAAAACAGACGCTCCTTCAGGGAAGCCAAGCGGCGCTCAGTTGTTCCACAGGAGGTACATTTTTCAATCTTTTAAAGCTGTCTTAACTGCGTTGTGTCATAGTGATGATAGTGGTTAAAAAGGATCTTCTGTATTTGAATAAGGATGACGAGGAGAAACCTTCAGAGAAAGCGTCGGTTACTCCTGGGAAGCTGAAGCTGACGTTTGAGGAGCTGGAAAAAGAAAGGCAGGAGCAGCGGAGGAAGCAAGCTGAGGAAGAAGCCAAAAAACGCCTACAAGAGGAGAAGAAGGCTTTCCAGGAGGCCAAACAAGGACTGGTAAACAAAAAACATTCATTATGTAAATAACTTTTTCTTTTTTAACTAAACACACAACGGTAAAACCCTAACTTACATTGCATTTCATTAGGAAGACGATGAGGACATCAGTCAGGAGGATCAGGAGGACAAAGAAGACATTCGTCCTGGAAAACTCAGGCTTAGCTTCGAGGAGCTGGAGAGACAAAGAGTTGAAGATAAGAGCAAGAGAACAGAGGAGGAGGCCAAGAGACGTATGGAGGAGGAGAGAAGGGCTTTCGCTGAAGCAAGGAAGAGCATGGTCATTATAGACTTCATCTTTGTACATGGTTTACCAACATACATCACAAAATAACTCGTGAATTTGTTTCTGAAGGAAAAGTCACGTAATTTGCGAAACAGAATAGATTAGATTCACATCTTCTGTGAGCTGAGAATTCAGTGAGTTAGATTTAAGTGTTGGCACAATTCCCATTAATTAAGTTAAGCGGTACATAACAACTATAAAAACACATTATTTCAAGAAACTTTATTAAATAAGCTGATTTTGATCGTATCCAATTACAGTTTAAGTTTATCCCCATACCATCAAATCATACAATCACATTCAAATCCTAGTCCATGATTATCCCAATTATATAGCCCGGAAAATGTCAAAACATAAATGAAGTTTAGATATATAAAAGGAAGGATAAAAAATATACGGTGGAGTCAGAAACTAATAGTAACATCAGGTGAATAAATCCAGAGAGTGTCTCAAAAACTTAGGACACAATACTGGGAAAGAAATATTACATATTACAACATTTAATTTCTTAAAATCTACCCTGTCTTTTTTTCAGCTCATTGACGAAGATGATGAAGTACTGATGGCCTTGATGAACCTAGAGGGCAGCAAACCTGGGAAAATCTGCGTCAGTTTTGAGGAGCTTGAGCGGCAGAGGCGCGAGGAGGAGCAGAGGAAAGCAGAAGAGGAGGCCAAGAGGAGACTGGAAGAGGAGAAGAAACTCTTTGCTGAGGCCCGCAAGAGCATGGTGAGCCTCAGTGACCAAATCCTTACAGCATGTGTGTTGAGCTGGTTGTTAAAATGTCCGAGCTCTGTCTGTTTTAGGCTTCTTGAAGGTCTCATACAAACGTTTACATACAATCATAATGGGTATGAAATAGTTTTCTGTCCTTCACTAACAAAGTGCAATGTTGGATTGGTCTTAAGAAATGTTAGAGCTCATTTAAATTGGATAGTTTCCTAGTATATGTCCGGTTGTCAAATGAAGTCTATACATTTTCAAGATTCATGGCAACTGAAGCTTACAAACTGAAGAACACTTCAGCAACTATTAGCAGGGTGGTAGCATCAAAGCCAGTATAAAAAAACCCTCAAGAAATGGGTTGAATAAGGCTGTATTATCATTTAATCCACAAAGAAGGAAAAGCACAAATAGATAACCACATCCCCCCCAAATATATTCAGAATTTCACACCCACGATGTTTGTGTGACCTTACGTAAATGTTCTTTATATTATTCTAGTGGGATCAAAATATACATCTGTAATGCTATTACAATGTCCAAATCATCTCTTTAAGAGTCATATCCTGGATCATTAAAAGTCTGCATATGGAGATGAAACAGTAAGGTTTTTTTTAGTTTAAACTTATTTTTAGATTCTGGATCTTAATGCAGAATAATAACAGGATGCATGCTGAATCTAAACGAATAGAAAGAATGGAGGTGCCTTTTGTTATGTTATGTTATGTTATGTTATGTTATGTTATGCTATGTTATGTTATGTTATGTTATTTGACAATACTGTACGTGACATTTTGTTCAGGTGCTGGAAGATGAGGAGGTGATGGTGAAGAGTGAGTCTCAGGAGGCTCTGAATCCCAGAAAACTGGAGATCAACTTTGAAGAGCTCCTAAAAGAAAAGGAGGAGGCTGAGAGGAGACGCAAAGCAGAGGAACGCAAAAAGAAATTGGAGCAGGAAAAGCAGGAATTTGAGCAACTTAGAAAAGAGATGGGAGAGGTATGGCTTTAACATTTCAATTGTAATAATGTATTCATTCCTGTATAAAATGTAATGTGTTTTAGATGCCAATGCAGCTAAAGTTTACCTAGATTTTAGACCTCATTCAAAGTAATATGACATTAATACTGGTATGGTTTGCCCTGCACTTGTCTTTTCAAATACTCTGTAATACTACAATCAATCTGTGCTGATGTTTTAACAGGATGAAATAAACGAAAGCTCAGACGTCATAAGCACAGAATATGAAGAGCTGACGAAGCTCAAGAAAGCCGGCACCATTAAGGCCAAAAACCTCAAATCCAAATTTGAGAAAATAAAGCAGCTGACAGAGGAGGAGATCCAGAGAAAGATCGAGATGGAAAGAGAACGAAGGAAGGCCATTGACGATGAAATTAAACAGAGAGAAGCTGAGAGGGCCCAGGAGGTAAAAGGGTTCAAATGCTGAAAAAGGAATTTACTTATTTAGGCTCTTCTGACACATTAAGGTCCCTAAATACATAAAATCATCCTATATGGCTTACAGTGACAATTTGAATGTGTCCTATTTTGCAAAATTGTTTTCAGGACTAAAACTGTCTGTTTTTCTTAACTAGAAGATCAAGATTTACACTTATAACTATACTTTATACTGAATGGAAGAATAATACTATAACATGTGCACCAAAAACTATTTCATAAAATAGCACAGCCTATTTTTTTCTCTCTGTTCGACATACTATCCAGCAAAGATAATAAAAATTATTTATCTTTGTTAAACAGAGGAAACTATGTGGAAATATAGAAACATCTAAAGAGATCAGCTCGGAAATGACAGCATCTACATAAATGGCTCTTCCAGATTAACACTGACCCTAAATTGCTTTCAAATATGGAAGCAAATCGTTACCTTATTTAAAATGAAAAAGCCTTTCCAGAAAGGTTTTTTCATTTTAAGAATGTGGCTTCATTATTTGACTCATAAATAAATAAAAGTAGTAATCAAACAACCAAACGGTGCGCCCTAGCGAGCCAGATGAGTAGCTTAGTCAGCAGGGAGCTGCTGCGCCCGCTGGTCACAATGCTTTTTTGTTTTCGAATAATGGGCAGGACTGGGGGCAAACCTCGAAAACAAAAAAGCAATGTCAACTTTGTTTTCTTTTGGATTATGGGACTAATGTGCAGTTTTGAAGAAGAAAACGGATGATTGATTACCCATTTTATTTTTGAGTCAAATTATGCAGCCACATTCTTAAAATGAAAATTAATTTCTGGAAATGCATTTTCATTATCACATTTTACATTTCAAATTGAATTTTGGTAACTATTTGCTGGGGCACATTTTGAAAAATAAATCTCAAATATCTTTTTCATTTCATTTTAATTAAGGAAAGGCATGAGTACTCTTAAAGAAGTAAATTAAAATGCAATTAGGATTATTGTTTCCTAATTTTATTTATGATTCAAATAATGAAGGCACATTCTTAAAACGAAAAAGCATGTCTGGAAATGGTTTTTCATTTCAAATATGGTAACGATTTGCTTCCATATTCAAATCTGTTAAAAAGTTGGTTAAGGACAAGCAAATTGATGTTGAGTAGTGTCTGTCAAAAAAATTTAATTTTAAGGTGTTCAAGAAAATTACACAACAGGTTAATTTACCATGTTTGTCAGACAGTGGTAATTAAATATTATGTTTAGTTTTACGCTGTGCACTTAGATATCTTCTTTGAATGGTACTTATACCCCGCACCTTTCAGGAGGAGGAAGAGGAGGAAAGAGAAACAACCTCCATAAGATCAGATGACTCTCCGTTCAAACAGAAGGTGGACATGCGGGCCCGATTCCAACAAATGGCGAAAGCCAGAGAGGAAGAGGAGCGGAGGAGGATAGAGGAGCAGAAGCTGCAGAGGATGCAGTTTGAACAGCAAGAGATCGATGCTGCCCTGCAAAAAGTACCCATGTCTTGTAATGTGTCTTATACAACATGAGGAACTCATTTTGTAATTGAGTTGATCTGTGAGAGAATGTTTAAGAATTTCTTCTCCTTGCAGAAGAAGGAGGATGATGGTGATGATGAAGGCAGCATCATGAACGGATCTGCAGCGTATGAAGATGAGGAGGATCCTGCCAGGTCGGGGGCGCCAGGGTTTAAAAAGCCACTCAAAAACCAATCGGTCGTGGATTCAGAGCCAGTTCGGTTCACCGTTAAGATCACTGGAGAGCCGAAGCCAGAGGTCACATGGTGGTTTGAGGGCGAGATGCTGCAGGACTGTGAGGACTATCAGTACATCGAAAGAGGAGAGACGTACTGCCTCTACCTGCCAGAGACCTTCCCGGAGGACGAGGGGGAGTACATGTGCAAGGCTGTGAACAGCAGGGGCACCGCAGCAAGTACCTGCATCCTCACCATAGAAAGTAAGACCACTCTGGTGTGACTGCATGCCTGCATGCTGATCCTTCCGTGAAATTTACCTCACATGACGAAGTGGATTGCATGCTCCTCTTCTTCAGGAGGCAGAAAAGCGGACCTCCATAACGGTTCTTCTGTTTCTGTCTTGCAGCTTATGACTACTGACTCCCTTCCATGTTGAAAGGTTTTTCCTGTTGTTTTGTTTTCTTTCTTCAATGTAAATCGTCATCCACTGTGGTCAAAAGATAGAAGGAAGGATAGTATGCTTGGCATTCCTCAGACAAGGATACACATCACATGCACACACACACACACAAGAAATCAAGTTGTTGTTTACGTATCGCTCAATGGAAAATGCTGCCCGCCATGTAGGGATTTTGGATTGTACCTGTGCCAAAACACACCGATTCCTGTCCCAATGCCAGGAGTCATACTGCACTTTAATTATTTCACGAGTGCAAGACCTCAACATGGTTCATTAATCAAAATACTGTTGATCTGCAATGTAAATATGTTACTTTATCCTCCTAACACAGCAAATGATCCTAACCTGGTTTGACACGGAGACACTTATCAATATATTGTCCCAGAAATCACATTTTGCGGGAAATAAATTCATGCTTAAATCCTAATTTTTATACGACGAATCTGACAAAAAAAGATACATTTTTAAATATTTTACATGGACCGACCCCGTTTTCTCTAAATTCTTGATTCATATGTCTTTGTTTATTTGTCAAACACAACCTTTTATTGTTTGATAATTAAAGAAAAGTAGGCTAGCTTCATTGTTTGTCTTATTGTATTATAGAGAACGAGTTTTAATTAAAAAAATTGAAAAATATATATTGTTGTCATGTCCCTTCATAATAAATAAAACTGTTTATGTGCACAATTATTGTTATTAAAATGTGTAATGTTTAAAATCAAGACGGGCAAAATTAGTGGTTGCCTTCCAAATTCTGACCCTCTCAAATCTAAAAATATTAAAACCTGCTTTAATGACCATGCTAGTTTAAAAACTGTACTCAATTTCTAACCCTATGAAGAACTTGATTTGGCATGAAGAAGACAGACAACAGAGCTCTGTAAATGAGACGAAGACCACTGGGCTTCTTGAACGTCAAAGCAGCTCCTGCAAAAGAAATCCTAACAAACTCTTAGACAATGTATATCTATGTTTAGTATTGAGTTGAATTATTCATGAAACTTATTGAACTGCTTATAGTACCACCTTAAAAAGGTTTTCTACAGAGAAACAACCAGGTAAAAGTATGAAGCTATTTGTTCACAGCTGAACTTGGAGGAAGTTGATGCAGAGCGGATTAAGGCGCACACTGATTTGTCAACATCGGGAAAACATTCACTCTGCTTCAAAGCATCCAGTGTCTCATGTCCGAGATACAATATACATTCCTTATTAAATAATATAGCATATTCTAAGATAATATCATTGGCGTGATACATATTTTGTTTTCCAACAACGCTACTTCACTATATGCATTTTCATCACTATGTTTTAAAACCTCATACTTTAGAAAGTATTTATTTTTTCTTTTAATGTATGGACTTAGAGGTTGCATACACTACAGTGTATAACTTATTAGGCTTTTATGCAGTCTTGGTTAGTAGTTCTCTTGACTTTGAAGGTAAGGAAGAAAAACATACAGTTGAGAAAAGGATAATAAAAAATGCAAAAAAGAAAATAACAAAAACAAAAGAAGATTTCTTATTCTATTATAAAATATCTGATTCATCTGAACAATGTGCCTTTAACAACCTTCTCAGTGTCTTGCAAAGGCATTAAGGGACCACAACAGACTAGTTGGAGAAGTTTAACACAGCGAAAATTGGATTAATAAGGAAAATATGAACTTAAAGTCAAAGAAAGAAAGAAAGAATGAATTAGAGTGGACACCAAGACGAGAGACAAAACTCTAGGAGCTGCAGAGATAAGGTTGTGGAAGGCGTCGATAGAAAGCTCAACTCCAAATACTAAAAAATACTCTCTGGCATTTTCAGATAAAAGTAATGCATAGGTGAAATAAAGCAATTCTAAATATCTGGAAGGTGAACGTACCTGAATACAGGTGATTAGAAAAAGGGGGGCTGCAAAAATCTGGAGAGTAGAGAAGTGCATTTTCAGGATCGTCCACGATGTATCAATGCTTCAGGAAGACGTTTTATTCGGACAGGACTTCAGTTGAAAAGAGAAGATTCAGTGGCAGAAAAAGCGTCTCTTCACCATGGCAACACGAAGTGACGTACAACTGACGGCGCAGCTTCACTGATCTATAAAACATGTAAACACCCTCAAGGGTTTAAGGTCTGTCGGGAAATTTGTAAACATGCGATAATTTTGTTACACTAACGCAAAAAACAGGAGGTACCATTTTAAAAGGATATGTATTATTACTTTCCCAAATTAAAGAATCTCCTAGTGGTAGATCTTGTCTGGTTGTTGTTCCATCCATCTGTTGGGAGATCTGCGGTGTTGCCGCAGACCAGCCACCGTTTCACTCCAACGATTTCTGCCCTTTGCTGGATTTCCTGCAGCAGCTGGACATATTTTACTATCATGGTCTCTTCTGTGGAAGAGGTTTCTTCTTCCCTTGTGCGGGAATACCTTAGCAGGAAGGTAGGTCAGCAAAGTCAGCAGGTCTTTTTGTTTCTAGCGAAGACCGTTAGCTAACTAGCTAGCTGACGAAGGTAAGTTAACTAGCTAGCTAAGCAGCTAGCTTTCCACATGAGTGGAAACATGTTGTGTTGTGGGACATGTTAGCATTAAACGAATTTTCAGCTGTTGTGTTTACTTTATTCTAGTTTGTTTTTGTCATAGCACGATTTATATTTGTTTTTTCTGATTCGCAACAACTCTACTGATGCTGCATGTTGTTTTTAACTATGGAGTTTTATAGTGGCTATAAAAACTACATCTGCAGCTAATTCTAAGAATTACTGTCCTAAACAACACCAGGAAAATCTTATCATATACACCAGAACAGTTTGAAAAAGGGATAGATTTGATAATTTTCCTACTGGTTTAGAAAAAAAATTGCATTGGGCGATTCTCATTAAATTTTATAAGCAAAGTTCATGTTGCTCTGTGCCCCTAATGATGTTGCAACTTTTACATGCTCTTAACCCTTGAAACAGATTTTCTAAAAACCTGAGACGAGCCGACACTATCTATTAAACCAAAACCCTGAAACCTGGAGCTAAGGAGTTTCACTAATTAACTTTTTGCCCAATTAGGGATGCTTGATTGAAGTATGGAAATGTCAACATTTATTTCTTGTCATGCAGTCATTTTAAAAGTACCGTGATTTATTTATGGTATAGAATTATTCCCCTATCTATTGTCATAACTATGCACTCTTTGGCAATAATGCACAGGGCCTGAAAAGGACCATTGCTTGTATGGATGAGGAACATCCACGGACTCAAGCCAGTATCAATAATCGATCACTGCTGAAGCAGTTGCTCAACATCGAAGATCTCTACAGAAGAAACAAGGTATATCCATCACGATAAATACCATACATGTATATAATATACATGATGGAAGGAAAAGGCTAAAACTGACTGGCCTATAATTGCAGGTTCAGAAATCGCCTTTGAAAACATTGTTGGAAATCATTGTGAAACATCACACTGAACAGTTCCACCATGATGAGATCGCCTCAGGAGACTCTCTGCAAAAGGTCCAACCTACTGCCTCAACACTTGATTACTCTGCAGGGACACTATCAATGATGAATGATGCAAAAGCAGATGAAATTACACAAGGGTTGGGTAATAGCAAAGACTCAGAAATAAGGTATTTCACTGCTTGAAGTTTTATTCCATTTAAAATATTTCATTTAATAAAAATAAAATCCTTTTTACAGGTCTTCAGTAAAAGAAACGCGTACTATTCAAGAGACTAATATAGCGAAGATGTCTAAGAATGATAGACATGCTACCTTGAATCCCAGTAATTTAAGTAAAGGCACTGATTACCAAGAAGGCCAGTCACAAATACCCTCTAATCCAGAGAACTTTGGCCAAAGAGAGGCAGAAAGAAACAATTTATTCATTGGGGTCACCCAGAGAAGCAAAACTAGTCGTATCAGACGAGGCATGATGGCTGGACCAGTACCTCAGGTGCTCATCTTAGAACCCTGTAGATTTTTTTAAACTGATATTTTTCTCCTTGCTTTCATTATTCTTTTTTTATGTTTTGTTACAGGAATCTAACAGAAAAAGGCCAAATCAGAGGTTTGAAGTGTCTCAACAAATTTTCAGCGGGGAGGAGGAAAGCAGCAAGGCTCAGGATGGACTTCAGTTGAATCTCAAAAATGCATCCAGCTGGGAAGATGAAAATTTACAAATCACTGGTTCAACGGAGGGAAAACAGGAAGAAAAGATCTCTACAAGAAAAGGACAAAGAGCAGAGAAGACAATAAAGTAAGTATTTCTATGATACTAGTTAGCATTGTATGTGTGTATACTAGTAAATGTTTTGCCTATTTGTTATCTGTTGTTTATTTAAGAGTAAAGACCAGAGCAAATGTCTATGAGCTGAATGTATCAGAGATGGTATTAGGTAAGTTCTGAATCACAGAAATAAGTCATACACATTTGACCACTTCGTTTGTGAAATTGATGTTTATCAAAACTGCAGATGATATTGATGACGGTGATGGTCTGCCAGGAGTATCTCTTCAGCGAGCTGTTACAAAGTTTCAGTTTAAAAGCCGTCCGATTGACCAACACACAGCAACGGTGAGTTTCTGTCCGCCGTGATACAGAGACCAGATTTTGTTTGGTTTTACAATCTTTCTTTTGTTCTTATAGGAATTAAAAACAGTTCTTAGTGGTTCCAGCCAAAGCTGTTTTAGCACAGAGTGGAAAAATCAGGGTTTTACATTTTCTGACACCCGTGACCTGAGATACGGCATTGTGCAGAGAAAGGTGCTTTTAAATCAATTTTAACTAACATTTATTCACTTATCAACTTCTGAAAATACTTTATGCTTATAAAGTTGTTTATTTTGTGCCTTTTAATTGTTTCTTTTTCAGGGTGGTCCTTGTGGAGTTTTGGCATCAATTCAAGCATTCTTTCTGAAAAAGATTCTGTTTGAAAACGCTGATTCCACTGATACTATGCTTCAGTAAGAAAGCTTGCATGTCAAAGCTTTGAATTTATGTGTCACATTTTTCCAGTTTACACTTTATTAGGATTTTATGTGACAGTCTAACAAAATGTTGTGTGTAATTGTGAAGTGGAAGAAAAACTATATTATCGCATTAATACAGAACAATACCAATCCAGAAAAGGATGCTGCCCAGTTGCTTTCAACCCAACATGTTAACACTTTGTAGAACTACATTTTTGCTGCCATAACAGATACAAGTCGTTGCCAAACATGCACATCTGCAGACTGAGATCTTTGATTTAGCTTAGTGAACTCACAGGAAGAGTAATTGTAAAAAGCAGTTTTAAATATTTCCAAAAAGTGTTAATTGTCTTGAAGTGTTTAGCTTGACTAGGCCACTCTTAATACATTAATGAACTTCTTTTTTTTAGGTCAGACAGGTTATTTTGTTTCATGAGGCTCTTTTTCGTTTCCTATAGAGAAGTGTTGCTACAATATGATGGTGCTGCCACCATTCGTCTTAAATCTGGTGTAGTAAGGAAGATGTCTTGTATTCGGTTTTTCTTAATGCATAATGTTAATGCAAAAAAATAGAATGTTTTAGGTCTCAGCTTAACATAAAATGTTTACTTTAACACTTGAAATTTGGAAACCAGTAACTCTAAATGACTTTATTTTAAAAATTGCCTTCTTGCTGCTAACATAAGAGGCCAGATATGTTGAGTGTGAAGCTAAATGTTATAGTGTTGACAACTTCTTCCATTTAAGATGTCAATTTTTGAATCACCTCCAGAGTTTTTGAGGTCTTCTAAGCTGCTTATGTGATTATTACTCATCCTGCCTGGCCTCTCTATTGATATGGACAACCTTGTAATGGTGAGTGTGCAGTTGTGCTTTACTCTTCTCATTTTCACAAAAGGATTGAAGAGTGAGACCTTCTATCCAACCATCCACTTTCCTTCACTTATCCGGGGTCGGGTCGCAGGGGCAGCAGCCTAAGCAGGGAAACCAAGACTTCCATCTCCCCAGCCACTTGGGACCAGCTCATCTGGGGGAATCCCGAGGCGTTCCTAGGCCAGCTGAACATAGTCCCTCCAGCGTGTCCTGGGTTGTTCTCTGGGCCGCCTCCCGGTGGGACGGTGCGGGAACACCTCACCAGGGAGGCGTCCAGGAGGCATAGTAACCAGATGCTCGAGCTACATCAACTGGCTCCTCTCGACGTGGAGAAGCTGCTCTACTTTGAGTCCCTCCCGGATGGCCGAGCTCCACACACCCTGCGGAGGAAACCCATTTTAGCCACTTGTATCCGCGGTGTTCTTTCGGTCATGACCAAAGCTCATGACCACAGATGAGGGTAGGAACGTAGATCAACCGGTAAATCGAGAGCCTTGCTTTTTGACTGAGCTCTCTCTTCACCACGACGGACCGGTACAGCACCCGTATCACTGCAGACACTGCACCAATCCGTCTATCGGTCTCCCGCTCCATTTTTCCCCCATTTGTGAACAAGACCCTGAGATACTAAAATTCCTACACTTGAGGAGGGACCTCCCCCCAGACCCGGAGAAGGCACTCTACCTTTTCCGGCTCAAGACCGTGGCATCGGACTTGAAAACACTGATTCACATCACGGGTGCGTCACATGCTGCTGCAAACCGCTCCAGCGAGAGCTGCAGATCAGGAGCTGAAAAAGCCAGCAGAGATGCAATCCTAAGGTCACCAAAAAGGATCGCATTCAACACCTTGGCTGCGCGAAGAAATTCTACCCATAAAAGATATAAGCAGAATTGGCAGAGTCCAACTCTCACCGGAGAAGCAAGCTCTGGCACCGGTTATACAGTGACCAAACAGTCCTTATCAAAGGGCCTGGTACCCCATACTCCCGGAGTACCCCTCACAGGAAACCCAGAGGGACACGGTCGACTGCCTTCTCCAGGTCCCCAAAACACATGTAGACTGGTTGGGCAAACTCCTATGCACCCTCCAAGACCCTACTAAGGGTATAAAGCTGGTCCAGTGTTCTACGACCAGGACGAAAACCACACTGCTCCTCCAAAATCCAAGGTTTGATTATCTGAAGGACCCTCCTCTCCAGAACCCCCGAATAGATCTTACCGGCGAGGCTTAAGAGTGTGACTCCCCTATAGTTGGAACACACTCTACGGTCCCCCTTTTTTGAATAATGGGGCCACCACCCCGGTCTTCGGCACCAGCGATTGGAGAGCCTGGCCCAGGGTTCACATGCTAGCCTCTTTCAGTGGAAGACGTGTCAGCCGGATTGAGGAGGTCTTCGAAGTACTGCACCCACCGGCCGACGATGTCCCGAGTTGAGGTCAACAACACACCATCACCACTGTAAAAACAGTGGATGGAACCCCCCCCCCCTAAGATGCCGAATGGTGGACCAGAATTGCCTGGAAGTCTTTTTTCCACGGCCTCTCCCACGCTCAGGTTTTTGACTAAGCAACCACCCGAGCCACATGCTGCTTGGATCGCTGGTACCCATCAGCTGCTTCCAGAGTCAGGACCACAGGCCAAAAAGACCAGAGAGGACGACAGCATCCCTCACCGCTGGTGTCCACCAGTTGGTTTGAGGATTGTCGCCACGACAGGCAGACACAACTCTGAGACCGTAGCTCCAGTAGGCCCCCTCAGCAATGGAGGCACAGAACATCGCCCACTCGGACTCATTGTCTCCCACCTCCCCCGGAACGTCTTTGAAGCTCTACCGGAGATGGGAGTTGAAGCTCTTCCTCTCTGGGGACTCTGCCAGGCGCTCCCTTATGTTTGAACATGGTGTTAGTTATGGATACTCCATGACAAGCACAGAAATCCAATAACAAAACATCACTCAGGTTCAGACCGGGAGGGCCATTCCACCCAACCACACCCCTGCAGGTCTCACTGTCATTGCCCATGTGAGCATAGAAGCCCCCCAGCAGAACAAGGGAGTACCCTGGATGGGCGCTCTCCAGCACCCCCTCCAAGGACTCCAAAAAGGGTGAGTACTCTGAACTGCTGTTTGGCGCATAAACACAAACAGTCAGGACCTGTCCCCCCACCCGTAGGCGGAGGGAGGCTACCCTCTCGTTCCCCTTTGGCCCCTCCCACGGGTGGTGAGCCCATCGAAAGGGTGACCCACGTCTCCTCTATGGGCTATGCCCGGCTGGGCTCCATGGGTGAAAGCCTGGCAACCGCCATCGTGTCCCAACTCCAGGCCTCGCCTTTAGAGTGCCGCCCCGGTGACCTGCATCCGGGCGGAACATGGGATCCATTATTTTAATCATCAAAAGGGGTCTTTTGGGCTGCACTTTGTCTGATCCCTCACCTAGGACCAGTTTGCCTTGACAACAATGCTCCTAGAATCATTGGGGTACTCAAACCCTTCCACCATGATACGGTGGCACCCCCAGGAGGGCGAGTGAGACCTTTAAAGAGTGAATATTATTTCACAACATAATCCTGCTTCAAACCTTTACACCTGTGATCCCTCTGGTTAGTTAACTTGCCTTACAGAGGCAATTACTTCACTTATGTTGTCCAAGAAACCTCAGTTGGTTTCACAGAACCAATTTATTTATACCAGGATTAAATTACAGACAGGTGGAACGTATTTACTAATTAGATTACTTAAATAATTAAATAGGCAATCCAAAATGCTCTTTAGGAAATTAAAGAATGACGGAAAACAATGAAGCCTAAGCATTTAATCATTGCAGGAAAATGTTAAAATAGAGAAAATAAAGACATAAAAGAAAAATATTTAGCTCAGATCATTAGAGTTTTTTTATTAAGATCTCACTCTTTCTGGTAAGTTGTTTCAGATATCAGGTACATTAAAGGTTAGTTCTATTTTTTGCAGTGCTAAACTCTGGTGTTATAAATATGGATAGCCTCCAGTTGAATGATTTGTTTTTTTCTTTTTACATAGAGCAGTTAAGACGGTTTTCAAAATTGTGTTTTGGCAGGAAACGCTTTATTCTGTTTGTATACGTTTTATCTAAGTTTAAAATGTCATCAAACTTTCCTTTTCTTCCCACTTCACAATTACGCATCTACTTTGTGTTTAATACAGAAAATCTGTATCGTGTGTATTTTATCTGCAGACATGGTTCTGAATCACTTTCCATTTTGTTCTCAGACGCCTCAGACCTTCCAGCAGCACTAGAAGATGTTGTCTTGTCTTAGCTTTGGCTGAAGTTTTGTGGAGGGCTGGTGAGGAAAAACAAGCTATAGTTGTGATGTAAGAAAACAACCATTAATCCTTTAAAATATCTGCCTATTACACTGTTAAACACCATTCTACAGTCAGCTATATCAGCACAACAGGGTGAATTTTTTTTTTGTCTTTGGTTATCTTTTCGCTTTTTTTTGTTTTTTTTGTTATTAATTAATTTACAGCTCTATTAGACCTGCTAGCTCTATTAGACAACTGAATAGCTTTTTAACTCTCCTCTCTAGTAACGTTTTTATTTTACCATATGTTGCTGGAATCAACATCTGCTAGAATCTGATCATACGTTGACAAAACCACATCTTTGTCTTTTCGTAGAATATCTTTGTGAGAATATCTTGAGGTCAGATGAGCTCATTTAGTCAAATCCAGATGAGCGGTCTCTGTCAAACTGAGCTCACATCACCATCAGCTGTCAAACCTCATCTGAGAAATTCTGTAGAAATCTGCTGAACCTTTTTTCTTTAATAAAAGAAATTCAGGCAGAAGCCATTTCACGCCAGTTGGACGCCAGCTATCTGAGGGATTGTTTGAAAAGGTACAAATGTTCCTCTATATCTATGGTTGTGCAGCTCATATCAAAAGTCTACACACTGTACACTCATTAAAGACTTGAATGTCATTTCAATTTTGAACATTTTAGTGATCTAATTGTTCTAAATCTTTAGTTTTCTCATTTGCCGTAATTGTAGCTGTAAACGCACAATCATATTGCTGTAAAGTTTATGTTGTGTTAGGCTGTACCTTTGTTCTGTACGTTCGTTGTTTCTTGTAAAACCTTTAATTTAAAGCTTTTTTTTCTTTTTCTGAACACCTTTTGACTCAGATGACATGTTTCTCTGTGGACACCATGAAAGATCTGCAGGCCGTTCTGGAGCAGAATATTGAGCAGGTGAAAGAATTAACACCTTTCTGCATGTTCCACATTTTGCCTCTCATGTTCTCGTCTTCATTTTTTTCAATTTATATATTATTCAATAGTATGAAACGGGAACGTCAGGATGCCTTCTGCTGACCATCTCTGCTATTCTCTCTCGATCCATTGAAAAGTAAAAGCAAACCCTTTGCTCCTCTACAAAACATGTTCTGTATACGTTGCTTTTAAGCTAGATAATATAGCTAATACGTTGTTTTTCTTTCTGTTTTTAGAGTGAGAGAAGATATGGACATGCATGCAACCCCGCTGATAGGAGCTCATGGCTACTGCACTCAGGTTTAAACAGTCAAGTAAAATCTAGTAAAATGAGCCAAATTAATAAAGATTTCTTACAAAGTCTCAAAGGGTTACGAAAAATATTTTAGTATTTTTCATGTTTAGTACGGAACAAGAAAATTCGCCCCCTCTTTATGTCCATGTTTAATTTTTATTCTTTCTTACACTTTTTTATTTGTATTTTTCCTTTTGTCATTTTTTCCATCCTTTTGCTATGTTATGTTTTTTTTCTTGTGTCCTATGTTCTTACTTTCCTTTATTGTGTAATCCCCCTCTTGTTTTCTTTCCATTTTGTCTTTTGTTGTACTTTCGTTTTTGTGTCCTTTGTGTCCTTTCCTTCCTTCTGTCATCCCTCCTTTACTGCATTCCTACTTTGTTTCCATCCATCTGTAATCTTTTCCTTCTTCCCTTTTTGTCCTCCTTTCTTCTCTGTTTCCTACTTTTGTTTCTTCCTGTTTGTTGTTTTGGGTTCAAGTTTGACGTCCGAACACTAAGAAAAAATTGTGAAAAGTTAATGTTAAACTTTAGAAATGTTTTATGACTTTGAAAGAATAGGAATGCTGTCAAGTTAGATCTTTGAAAAATATAGAGTTTTATGTGTCTGAATTTTATTTTTATTTTTTCCTGTATTGATCAGGAGCTGGTCAACCTCCTGCTTTATGGCAAAGCAGTTTCTAACGTCTTTGATAACGACATAGAGCTGGACTCGGGGAATGGCATTACAACTTTGCTCAAGGGAATTAAGGCCCCATGCCAAGTTGGTCTTCTCTCCTTGTTTGAGCATTATAATATCTGTAAGGTGAGCTAAGTTGAATTACTCAAGGTGATCGTGGACATGTCTTAGTCTTACAATGCTCCAGTTCTTTAGCAGAGTCTAATTATGACCAAAGGCAATGTAACTATCACTATAGCCCCCTGAAATGTTATGTTAGCTAGCATGTACAGTTTAACAGGTCAAATTTTCTTTATTTTCTTACTAAGGTGGGATCTTACCTGAAGTCTCCCACTTACCCCATCTGGGTGGTGTGCAGTGAAAGTCACTTCAGTGTCCTGTTCGGCCTGCAGAGGGAGCTGTTGACTCATCAGGACAAAGACTTGGAGTTTGATCTCTACTATTATGATGGGCTGGCCAATCAACAGGAGGAAATACGCCTCACTGTTTGTACGTTTTTATTGAACTTCTCTCAAATAAATCTTTTTTTAAATCTTATTTTTAGTTCAGCCACATGCTTCAACGTTGTTTCTAACTTTCTATACATTGTTTAAACGGATTTCCCGACACCAAGAAACATTGATACGAAAAAAAATTGTTTTATCATCTTTTGATACTAAAACTTCTGATTACAGTACAATTAGATATCTTAACTAGACCCAATTTTGATTCAAAATCTTTATAACATTTTTAGAAAAAGTATAAGTTAATATTTTTTAACGTTTGCTTAGCTGAATGTAAGTCACAAATAATTCCTACAGTTGCAAATGTTGTTTACCCCTGAATTATTCAAACCTTTTCACTAGATGATATATTATTTTTTATTCATATCTAAACTGAAAATGCCAATTGTGTTTTCAGCTGTCGGCAAGTTAACTCAGAACGATGAGGAAGTTGATGCTGATCTTACTCCTCCACTCGAGCTCTGCATCAGAACACGGTTTGACCTTGTTTTGACCTGGTTTTGTCCCTTAATGTTCAAACTAACTAACCAAATATGAATTAAATTATTTACTTCTGTTAGATTAAGATTTCAGGTAAATACTTCAACTGAGGCATCATGTAGTTTGAATCTATTCCCTAACATGTTTTTTTTTTGTGTTTCTACAGGTGGAAAGATGCAGTAATTAAGTGGAATGAGACTGAACCAATTCTCTGAGTAACCCAGTTATCGTTTTTAATATGTAAATAATAGCAAAGCTCAAATTGAGCTATTTTTATATTAGTTTTACTTTTAAATGTACATTTTTTTCATACTAAATATAAACTGAAGAGAAACCCATGAAGTATTATGTGGACTATGATCACATGCAAAATAGTCATGAAGTGAATTCAGTGCCTGTATTAAAAGTTTACTTATCAACACAGATATACAACTGTACCTAAAAAACGTGCATTGAAATGAAATATAAAAATATATTTTAATTAAATCAATACAATTAGATGACAGGGCTATATGTCATTATTTTTAAAACTATACTACATTTGTTACCTTAAGCATTTTTTTTCTTCCAAGTAAACGCATCAGATATTCCTATGGGGGTTTCATTTTATTCACAAGGAGTTATGTTAGATGTTTTCATGTTAAAAAAAGGATCAAAACTATATATATAAATAAAATAAAATAAAATTAATACAAATACTACTGCCTACATTTTGGATATTTTGATACTGACATTTTTTTAAATCATTCATACCAATTCTAATTAGTATGGAAATGTAAGGTTCTACACCCTTTCAAAAACTCTTATCTTGTTATATGGCATCTTAATTACAGAGATTAATTTGGAACAGATAATTTAGTGGACTTAACAGGTGAGCCGCTCTCTACCTAAAACAAGAGCTTGGCAAATTGTTGCTGCTTACAACTCGAAAAGGGCTACAAAGTGTTATCTAAATATTTTATAAATACTGTTGCGCCACTATAAAGCATTAAAACAAGGAGCTCAAAACTGGACAATCTTGCAGAATGTGGTAATCCTGGAGAAAGTGGAAAATGCTTGTTAAAAATCTCAAAACAGAACCTTGCAGTGTCTAGTTTTTAAGTCACATTAGTCATTGGTCCTGACTAATGTACACAAAATCCTGCATGTCCTCAACATCTCTACTGTGCAAGGAAGAGTTTTCATTGTTTGCCCACAGTGAGGTCGCCTTTATTTGGTGAAGAGAGAAGAATTCGATTTCCAAACGCGCAATCTCGACGTTCAAGCATGGTGATGGGAGCATCATGCTTTGTGGATGTTTTTCAACCCAATAAGCCAAAAATTATACATTAATGGTATAATGTCATAATCCTCATTAATATCAGGTTTCCAGACTTTGTTTTTTCTTCCACAATAATCACTGTTATATGTTGTCTTTTTATTTATTTTTTTAAGATTTACAATAAGAAATGTCTTGGCTAGTAACTGTTTACTAATGGAAAATGTGATTGTTTTTTTCAGTTGATCAATTTAACCTAAATTTATATATTATCACTTAAATGTAGAATTCAAATGAATTTTTAATGTACTACTTAATGATTACCTTTGTTTTAAACGATTTCTTACCAACCGATACGTAAAGATCAACTAACATTTACATTATGGCACATAAGTAACCCTGTAAAATTAAAGCAGAAATTATCCGAATCATCACTATATATAATTTAAAAAAAGTATATTACCTTGAGTTTTAGTTCTGTTTATTCATTTTACACAAATTATGTGCTTCAAGCTCTTTCTTTCTTAGTATCATGAAGTGAGGTCATATGGTTTCATCAGGCGTAGAGGATGTAGGAGAAAGATGTCTTCTAGTAATTTGTTTTGGTTTTTCAAATTGAAAAGCATCATAGCACTCACAGTGTGGGGCATGCAGAGGCGGATACGTACTGCCAAAACCTCAAGCACATGGGGATCAAAGATGCTTCAGTTGGCAGACGGAGCGGATCCCTTGTGTTTGTCAAACTGCTGCGCAGCACAGATGAAATCCCAGTCGAAGGTGATCAGGTGTGATCAGCATCAACACAGGTTTGCATACCAGGCCCTGTTTTACTTGCCGTCAACATTACCGTCTCAATTTTTTTCCTGGAATCGCAGGAGAAGACCTCTCTGTTTTGATGACGGTTCATTCATCTTTCAGTTGTCAGATCCTTAATGGAAGCCGTCTTATCTGAACATATACTATTGGTGACTCATGGGGAATTTGTGAATTCCCCCAAAAGACATAAGAGGAAAGATGAATTAATCATGAGAAACTGCGTGAAGCTTTTCAACCTCCATGACAGTTTTACAGCCACCGCGGCTACTGCTGCACTATAAATATGATGCTTTGCCCGAATGACGCCTCAAGGGTCTCCAAAATTGGATTACAGTGTGAACTTTTGTCACAAAATTCTTCTATGGATGAGAGGGGAGGTGGTTTTGATATACCTAATAAGGAACCACGCTTATGGGTCAGCATGAAATACGTTTGACAAGCAGGGTTTCTAAGGCAGTACTACACAAAAATCATATGATATTCCATCTATCTGTTAAGTAAACAAGCTTGTCTTTCCAGGGTTTAGATAACATGGAACTTGCAAGTTCATACAGCAAGGCCCTCAGAGTAGACGGTGCTCTGAAGAATTTTCCATTCTTCTGCAGGGTTATTTGTGAGTATGCACTACTTTGGGTTAGTTTATCACACGCAGAAATCAACCAAAAGAACACCAATGTTTTGTGGTTTTAACGTTAAACAAATGTGAAAATGTTGAAAGAGCATAAAAACGCTTTCAGAGCACCAATAACCAAGACGCTGGAGCAGAAGGTGACGACATTACGGTGTTTCCTCTCTCCACCCCTGGGCTTTGGTGAGCCTGTTTGCGGTCTGACAGGAAGGAAATGGCATGGCTTTGGTCTCTGTTTACTATTTATTACACCAAATTTCTCAGAGGTACCCGAGAGGGGATTTGATGCTTGTGCGTAATTGTGTTAAAGCCCTCCCACATACTTTCCCCAGTGCATCTTCTGTCTCCTCTCCTAATCTGTGCTGTTTGTCTCCAGATAAGTGATATCCTCCTTAGATTAGGATCCAGTGTCGCTGTCCTGCCCAACCGGAGGCAAAGGGATCCCCCTGTGCATCCCCTTGTAGTGAAAGCTGTATTTTTAGCAGCATAATCCTTTTATAGCTTCGGCCATTTCCTTAATTGGCTCAGATAATCACTGCATATTTGCTACAAGTTGCTCTGGGTTGATTTATGTGTGTGCAAGTTTGACAAGTATACAGAAGTTTCAGTGAAGCATAGATTTTTTATGCCGAAGTCCTCCATACCTAAAGAGGCTGTGATTTGTAAAGCAGAGGCTATCGTACGGTTTATAGCCCTGGTACGGGATGACCTTTTATCAAGCTGGAAACAGTTCCAGCGATCTGTATACACCATCGAACATGTTTATTTTCCGCTTTTGTTTCCATGGATTAGTTTATAATGATCACAAAATAAGCCAAACTGTTAGTGAATAATGCATGAGTCTGTGAAAAAAAAGGCTCCCGCTCAGTCTGTTGAGAGAAGCTGACGTGAGAACCGGGCTGTTGTAATCTTTGGCATGTAGTTTGTGTTTTCTCCACCCTTGTGTGTGTGTGTGTGTGTGTGTGTGTGTGTGTGTGTGTGTGTGTGTGTGTGTGTGTGCCTGACTTAGTGTTTGTTTCACTATCTAAAGAACAAACAATCACTGTCGATACTCTCCAGACCAAGAGGGAGGGAAAACCTCCCACTTGTGTGGTTTTAGGGGACTTGAATGCACTTTTTTAGTGAAAATGTATTCAAATGGCCTACAGAAATGTATATGGATCAATTTAAATTTCATTAAAAGAGAGCACATTTTTTATGTTATCACGAAGTCAAGACAAGCAAATACAACGTTGCTGGTCTTAATTTCCTTAAAACCTGATTTGCTGCGTTTGGTATTTTCTAATTAGGGAGTGAAAACATGCAAAAGAAGACAAACATTTTTCTTCTTTGAATTGAAGACAAGAAAACTAATAACACTTAATATATCAGAATGTTTCAGGTTTCACTCCGATGATAAGACAAGAGTTTTGAACCTTAAAGTTTCTAACACTAGAAACAACTTAAAAGAACAGTCTATCCCTTTGACTACATTTCAATAATAATCTTCCTTTAACTAAAAAGATGTTTTCAAGAACTAAACTTGTACTTATTTTTGGGGAGGTTTCCTTGGTCTTATCTACTGTATAATAGATTTTTTGGATGAGCTTGGATTGCTCAACCTCCGAAGCCGTCCAAGGCATCTGATAGCCTTGATTAGGTGAGTGATTTAAAACACAAAAATCTGCCAGATTCCAAGAGAAAGTCAGGGTGAGGGGGTGTATTTAGTGATTATAGGACCTTCTCTGAGAGGTTTGACCCGAAAAAGCGATCCCACGGCATCACAGTCATGATGAAACCCAGCTTCTTTCTGGGCTTTTACAAATGTAGATGAGCAGAAGAGCAGCATTTTTCTCTTAAAAATGAAGCATAGGGAGATAAATGCACCGTGGACTGCGCCAAGAATGAGCCGTCCACTCCCTTGGGCGCATTCCTGCGGTCTCACCCAATTCACCACCCGACTCAGTTTTTTTTGGCATCAATTTATCATTACAACCTCTTGTGCTTCAGTATTGTTTATTTATTAATGCAGTGAATTGTCACCTTTGTTACTTTATATGGTCTCATTGTCAACAATCACTCAAGTGCCAAATAAAAAGTTGATGAAGACAAAGATGGAGTATAATGTCAACAAAACAGTAATATGGGAATTTATATAGAAAATAAAGCAAGTACATTTTCTCAACATCATTCGTGACTTTTATAACCAAAATGATCAGATTTTTAATGACACACACACACGTGTATATATATATATACATACTTTTTCAATAAATAGATGCATTTGATATTAAATTATCTGCTTACAAATACAACCAACAGTGTCAGTTTGCCATTTTAAGTTATGACACAAAGAACAATAATATAGACACTATAAACAAGAACAAATCAAAATGTTCTCATGTCTGCTGTGGATTTGAAGGCACTTCTTTGGCAACACAGTGAACCCTCATCCATAAGACGGGACCTGAAATTTAAATTGTAAAACAAGAAATGTTTGGTTAAACATGAGCCGTTTCTGCACAATTTAAAGTGTTTTTTTTTTTTTTTTTAAATCCCACAAGATTTTTCACACATCTGCACATCTTTTCCAAGAGTCATGTTGTCAGCTTCTAAAGAGGGGTCATTACTGGCCCGTTATAGTTCACGATAAATGACCAGAATTACTGAATCATGACTCACTTCATGCGTCTTCTGAAGCTCGTCAATCGTGACACACATTTGAGCTCTCAGAATGGTGCAGACAGGATCTTATTATCTGATTCCCGAGGATGTGTCAGCCTCTTCAATTATATTATCACCAGCTAAACCCAATGACCATGAATGACCACTTAGGAAGATGAACTTGTGTGTGGCAATCACTCATCAGTCTGGCCCTAATTGCGTTCAAAGTGAATACATGCTTTTACCGTTGTTAGATTTAAAACCATGAAGACAGGAGAGGATGAGTAGTTTTTAAAGATCACCTGAACTAAGGAATGAGTACACATCCAGACGTATTTCACTGACGACATTCATGGGCCTTCCTTTGACTTTGTGCTTCTGACAACATCCGATATCTAAAGTTATTTGTCTGATTAAAGTAAATACATTTAGGTGTAGAGGGCTACCAAAAAGTATTTGGCCATGTGCAGATGTCTTCTGTTTTTGATTTTTGCCAAACCTAAACATGTCTTATGAATAAACAAAATTCAACACACAGAAAAAAACAAACAAATATGAAAAGCAGTTTTCAACATATTTCCTTTGTCATATTTCCAAAAAAGCCACTCAAACAGTCTTTTTTTTCTTTGATTTTTTTGGATTTTACCACATATTTTGTATTCAGGTTCAACTAATCCACAAGTAATGACACAATTTCAGAGAACAGAGATCGGCCACATTCTGTGCAAGATCCAAATGCATATGTAAAAGAAAATCTAAATGTAAAACGTAGATGTTTTTGATTGAAGGAAGGATCACTCTGGATCAAACAAACATCAGAGGCATCTTAGAGAACATTTCTCAAACGTAAGTATAGGTCAGTATCAATAATTTTTGTCTATATTAATAAATTCTGGTTAGGTTACCCAAGAATAACTCAAGAAGAAAAAAACCATAATAATTACTCACATACAAAACCTATGACTGCATGCAGAGCGGACTCATTGCTAATCGTGTTAGCAATCTTGCACACCTTTTGTAATCTATAAGAAAGAAACAATGAGAAAAGATTGTTAGTAGCTTCATATTACCTGGTGAAATACTAGCATTCTACAATCAGGTTTCTTCTGAACAGCATGTCTGCAGAAAAAGTACAAAATTAATCTAATATTCTTATTCTATCATCTGTTAAAAACAACAAGACATAAGTGGGAATCGTATGTTACGCAACTGTGTATCATCTCCATTTTATGAAGAATTAAATAAAACATACATAATCAACATTAACCGATATTATCCTGATTTATTCTTTTTTTTTATGTATTCACCCTATTAAGCTTTATGTTTATGCTGAGTAAACAAATTATTAGCACGCAGAATTTATGAACGACACTTAAAATCTAGTATACTTCAAAGCATTCAATCCAAACAGCCTGTTGCAGTTGCAAAATCAAGCACATAGACATTACGATTTCATATTTTGTGCAGGTAATTTAATAAATTCTTAAAGCCTCCTTGTTTTGTTACAGAATTTGTATTTGAATATTTGATGTGCCTAACACATTGATAAGATGAAGGAGGTCTGGTTAAATTCATACAAGGCTGGAAACAACCAATTAATACCAATGACAATCAGTATCCCATTAAAAAGAAATTAATTTTGTCAAAGTGAATGATATTAGCATCTAGAGCTCAAAAATGCTGCCAATATATTTTTTTTAAATCGTAACTAGTAACATAAAGAACTGAATCGAGACCTGAGATGAAAAATATAGTAAAGCTACATGGATATAAGCACATCTCAGCTGAACAAATGGATTATAAACATGTGTTTTCTTGTAATACGACTTCATATCTCAGAATGCTTAAAAAAAAACAAGCACGCAAAAAAATACCAACAAACATTAAAAATTACCCTGTAGGCTTTTATTAGCGATTGTTGCAAAAGCCAACAGCTGTGGTATTTCAACAGTGTCCATGGGTGGGGATTACTTGGACCGATGTGAAAGTATTTTGGAGTCTGTGGACTTACTGAACTTTTCGGAAGACAATCTCATTCAGGCAAAATCCCCTTGTCCATTTTCTTTCCTTGCTTAATTTTGTTCAGCTTTGTGAGTAACTTAAGTAATTAAGGGTGTAAGAAATTATATAAAAATACACAAAAACATATCAAACATAATACATCATCTTTACCACATCTCTGAACTACTCTAACTTACACCCAGGTGTTTCTGCAGACCTTTTGCTTAATAATTATTCCTTGAGTATATAAATAAACATTGTGAACATGCTAGAAAATGGACATGCACATTTTTTTACTAGTCTGTCAAAGATTAGCTGCAATTAGTTGCATTCCAAAAGAAACTTTGGCTTGATCTTCCCCATATCAAAATTTTTTTCCTTCGATCATAACTATGGAGGGATTTCCAATTTGAATTGCTTCAGTTTACTTGGTTTTTTGTGATGATATTTCTCATTCTTTAAGGCTATAAATCAAATACCAGGGAGACTTTCTATAACTGATGAAAGCAAAAAGTCTTTTATCTTTAAGCTCAGGCATGGTTGGTTTGTGGAGCAGGACAATCCACAGCTTAACATTTAAATGATTAAAAAACATAAAGGTTTGGAAGTCTTGACCATAATTAGTATCTAGATGGCTTTTTTTTCTTTAGAAATGAAATTATCATTTGAAAACTGAAATATTTACGGGACCAAGACGCAAAAAAACTATGTCTTTCTTTTTTGATGTGCAGCGTGCAAGTCATGATCTTAACACGCCTTTTAAGATTTGTAACTACTTGCAAATGTCTATCAAATTGTGAAGAATAATATCCCAAAATGATGACTACAAACTCCAACACAGCTGGAATCTAAGCTCCACCTGTTGTCGACAAGAAACCCTCTTGCAAAAGTGCACAAAACTTCTATCAGTGCTTAAGTAAACAATAAACAAATACAAAATATATATTACAAGGACAAAATCATTACATGTTTTTTTTACATCGTCTTATGTCTTAAGTGTCAAAATAACATCAAGTTATCATATTAGTCTCCCAATGGTCTGTTCATGTGCCATGAATTCAAATTATGCGCACCAGCAAGACATTCAGCCTAAAGAAGTCTTACAGTAGTACGTGCACACACCTTACACAGAGAAAAAGCTGATTTCTCACAACTAATATTAGCATCACAATTTCTAAAAGCAACATTGGCACGGAATGTGTTTTAATATATAATGCAGCCCAAATTAACTAAATACAATTTTTGTAACCTGTTTGACAACTTTTCTTTTAATTATTACCCTCATTAGTGAATCAGCAGGTCAACAAGCTGCATTAAACGGCAAATCAAAGTCATCTACAATAATTCAATATTTAGCTTCACTGTGTCTAAGTGCAGAACACAATATTACCCCTTAAGTTATAAGTGTGCAGCTGTTATCCGATCTGAAAAACACAAATCATAGTTGATATAAACATAATAAATTATAAAAAGATGATAGTGAATGAACCAGAAATCTCAACGTTGAAACATGTTAAACTTTCTGCCCATATAACAGTTTGCTCACATAACATCAATCATGTTAATATTACACACACATTCTAAAAAGCCACTATTGGATAATATTTTATGAAAAATCGAACATAAAGCATGGAGAAACTGATAAAATTAGTGGTCTGTAAACAAAAAAACAAAAAAAGGCATACACACATGCTGGTCTTGAGCAATCCCTCGTGGTATGGTATATTCTGTGAAAGTGTGTTTTACACTCCGACGAGAACTTGACATGTCCTGCTTGAAAAAACAAAAAGTCACATTAGGTAAAACAAAAAGAAATGATGTTAATCTAATATTTGTGCTTTTTTCGAATCAATTCAATTTAAACTGTGATCATCTTCATCCAATGATCAAACAAGTTTAACATTTCTGCTTAAAGATATAACTGTGTCCAGCATGCAAGATGGCTGCTCTGAAGACCTAGACTAATCTAAGCTGTGAGGCTGATTCTGAAGTATTTATCCACCTTCTTTCCTAGCCTATTCTGATTTTCCCTTGTGACCTTGTATATACAAGAACATTAAAACACTTTTTTGTAGCCTTTTTTTTCTCTGAGGTATCTGCTACTATTTATCTCAAGACAAGTTTTGCTATTATTTTGGCAAGTTGCACATTCCTTCAAAGTTTATAATGGCAGTTAGGTGAATATAGATTAGCAAAACACTTTAACCTTCCTGTTGTCAACACAGAGTCTCATGCTGTCACGCAGCCTGTATGAACCACCAACATGAACAAACCACTCAGATTATTGCAGAAAAATAATTTCAATCTTACTCCATGTTTAACATTTCTCTGATACTGAATATATTGCAGGATAGTAGCGATATTACTGTGGCTGCCTCAAAATTTGGACCATGGAGCTTAGAATCAAATCAAATCGAAAATACTTTATTTATTCCAAAGGGAAATTAAATGTTGTTGGAGTATCTCTTTTAACAGAGGAGTTTCTGTACATGGTGATGGATATGGGCAGGAAAGATCTTCTGTAGTGTTCTGTTTAGCAACTAAGCTCAAGAAGCCACTGGCTGAAGAGACTCCGGAACAGACCCAGCCTTCTTTATCAGGTTGGTGAGTCTCTTTAGGTCCCTTGCTCTGATGCAGCTGATGCAAAATCATCCTAGTTTCAAGCCAGAAAACTAGGGTATTTGCTGAAAACTAGCTGGTAAAAACTAGTTTTAAACTAGTTTTACTGTGGGTCTTAAACTCTAGTCAAGAGATGGTGTCCTCCTACTTGTAGATGTGTATCTACTCCAATCACCTAAACCAAATAATACAACTTTAGCCAGTCTAGAAGTGCTTGACTGAGCGCTGAAATGCTAATTCAGCCATTTAATTAAAGTGTTTTGAACCATGCAAATATCGAACAGTTGCAGTGCACATGTAACATTTGATTTTGAGACCCTTGGTTTAACACAACAGGTCTTTTGCAGCACTGTGTGTGCCACTATTCTGATAAAATACAAATTTTGAAATCTGTAAACAGTACTTTACTGCTGCAACATTTACTAGGTTTAGCATGCACTACGGTCATAATGGACTAAACTCATGCATGCTCGGCCTTCCAAACCAGAATACCAACTTTTGATAGATTCTTTAGTCTTTGCCACTGGGAATCTGGCAAAAACTGAGTACAAAGAGAATGCGCAATCAGTATGCTTTCCTGACAGAAATAAAATATGAAAGTATTGAATATCCGCCCAGTGGAGACCAATCAGGGCCAATAATTTGGCGCATCTAAAGTTTGTCCATTTCCACTCAACAGTCAATTTTGCTGAGCATTTCTCAGTGTGACTTAAAGGCAGGATATAAAATAGTAAGGAGCTCAACTTCAACCAAAATGAATGCATCTTCATAAGACTAGTAGGAAGGGGATTTTTTTTAATACAATTCTTTAGCTAGCTTACAAAGGCATCTTGAATGAATTCAGAGGACTGCTTATACCTAAATCATGTAAATTACTTTTAACATCTCGTACAAAAATATCTAGTTTTTCTTTAATTAGCCACATTTCTCTGAGGAATAACGTTTTGAAATAATCGACACAAAAAATAACAACCCAAAAAACAAAATTAAAATAAATAAACAAATAAATAAAAATAAAACAATAACTTCCCAAGAGTGAACTTACTGTAGGTTTTAGTTTTAGTTAAACTGTCAGTTTTCAACAAGTGATTATGCTTCCAGATTTCCATAGCAATAATGAAGTCTACTCACAGGTCCTGAGACAAATAATCAGCTTAGCTCACCAATGCCTTCAACTTAATTCTGTCAGCTTCAGACCATGTGCTGTTTCTCTAAACTACTGCCCTGCTGCTAAGCCAGGCGACCCTGTTCTGACCCAAAGAACAGTGTTCACAAAGCTGTCTATGACTTCAGTATACAATATGCCGACTTGCAGGAATGAAAATTTCTTCCTCGGAGGGGCAAAACTAGGAGGGTTCTGAAAAAAAGTTTTATGGGAAAAGTGCCAACTATGTTCTTAAAGTTGTTTCCCAGATAAATTAGTTTTGCAATGTCTGCAAACGGCAACAGAGAATCTAGAAACATTTTCTTTCCCTTGTGAAAAGGTTTCTTCTTCTGATCTATGCTCTTTAGTGGTTATTTTCTTACCTCCAAAGTGCTGAATGAATTTGTCCTTCAGGTGAGCATCTCTAGGAACAATATCTGCAACACAGAGCTGTGTTTAGGTTTCATTTAGAGTCTTTTGTTTGGATTAAAGCATGAGAGACAAACAGAGGAGTCTGCTAAAAGTGAAGATACGGGAAAATGGTAAGAAGGTTTTTATGAATTAAGATTAGAAAGCTTTGTATTTGTTTTCACAAATTTGACTACACCCTTTCGAGAACCAATTTAAATTGCAATCATAGATTGATCTCTTTTGGGTGTATATTTACCAGCTTTTCTTATCTAGGTAAAGAAATGCATTACCATTCTTCTGCAAAATCGCACAGACTAAGTTGAAATGGGGTCATACCATCATATCAGCAGCATTTTCCAAGCGAAACCACAGATTGTATACTTGATTTTAATCTGAACTTTTAGTGCACTACACAGAATTTGTCTTAAAGCGTTTTTATCACCACTCTGTCTGTATCTTTAGTATTGGTGTCGTGCTGTAAGGGGAAACTCAAACCCAGTCTTAACTGTTTTGCAAACAGGACAGATGCAGATCGCAAAGAGTGGTGGATAGAGCAGCAAAAATCATCAGTGCTCCTTTGCCCACCCTCCAGGACTTATACAAATCAAGGACCAGAAACCGGGCAGAAAATATTATCACAGACTCCTCACACCCTGGTCACAAACTCTTTAACCTTCTACCCTCTTGCAGGCGGTACAGAGCCCTGAACACAAAATCAAACAGACACTGTAACAGTTTCTTTCCAAATGCCATCAAACTTATTAATAACAAAAACTAAACTGCTGTTTACTGTTGTTTACATGCCACACTGCACTTTATATATGCTGTATAATACTGTGACTGCATCTTACCTTAACTATTTATCTTACACTATTTTTATATTTTCTGTACATATGCAAACTCTGCTGAACATGTAAACTTGTATATTGTCTACATAGTCTTGTTTGTCTATTGTATTGTTTGTAAATTGTAGAGAGTCTACATAGTCTTGTCTGTATATTGTATTGTTTGTAAATTGTAGAGAGTCTACGTAGTCTTGTCTGTATATTGTATTGTTTGTAAATTGTAGAGAGCTAACAACAGCCGGAAACAAATTCCTTGTGTGTGTAAACATACTTGGCGAATAAAGCTGATTCTGACTCTGATTCTGATTCTGATTAATCTCTAACCACCTTTCGCCGTTCCTACTAAAAAAACCACCTAAAATCTAACGCTGCCTGCCGCCTTCATGTCTCAGTGTGCTGATGGTATGTTTAGAGTGATGTCTAGGTGTTCATTTTCTGTTGCATAAGCTATTTTGGATAGAGGTCAAAAACGAATTTGGTCAAATCAGTCCAGAGCATCTACTTCCATGTTTGTTTTATCCTCTGCAAAGGTTTTGATAGACATGAAACTGAACTTCTAATTGCTTTCTTTCACAATCACCTTTTTTTGGTTTGGGATGTTCTATTAAATTCCCAGCTAATGTTTTCATGTCAGAGGTTCTCCCATTATTTTTTCGGATTAACACTTACTTTGCCCAACCAGATTAGGTAGACTCTGATATTTTGGTATGCTCGTAGTTTTGTCACACAAAAAATAAACTGAACTAGACTGTTGGGATATAATTTTTTTTACCCTAACTCTGTTTTGAACGTCTCCTCAACTCCGCCCTCGACCTGTCTGCTGTTTTACTTTGTTCTCATTAACCTCTTTTTTCTCTCTGATATCCTCAATGAAAAGCTGGATTTATTCTGTAATTTTAACCATAGATATCCCAAAACAGAAAAAAATAGTATATGCACAAAACACTTCAGATTTTTCTGGAGACATACTTTCAAACCCATGTGTTATTTCTTAAATACCCTTAATTTCAGTTGGTCTAACATAAATGGTCTAACAAAAAACATTATTGCTTGAGATTGCAACATCACAAATTCTGATAAGCACTTTTTGCTTTCAATAAGAACTTATGGTTTTAAATTCGTTATGTCTGGAGGAAATCAACCAAGATATAAATAAAACACTCTTGATTATTCGAGCACTACACAAAATGTTTCATTCAAGCTTAAAATACCATTAAAATAAATTGAACATTAGTTGTAACATAAAAAAAAAATTAAAGTCCAAGTGTTAAGAATAAAAGTTTTCCAAGACATTGTATAACATGCAAAAGTCCAACAAAACAACACCAATGCTGACAGCCTAAAGAGATTATTGTTTGGGGGTTAAATGCTGATCACAATAAGTCCTTGTAATACTTGGTTGATTGCACTTTAGCCCCTAGAGTCAGTAGACTGTAATTTGGTTACTGGAGGGAAATATTAATGACAGCCATATCACAAGTCTGCAAACCAAGAAACTTAAAATTGTTTCTAATTTGACTGAATAAATGACATATTCTAAACCATTCTAATTTACCAAAGCCTAAAAAATAATGTAGGTTTAGGTAAAATAAAAGTCTCATTACATGCAGCCCACTGTATATCCTTAAGACTAACAGACAAGCATCAACTCCTCAGCTTCTACAAGCTCATGGTTGCATCATAAAAATTTAAAAAAACATTTTTAAAACACATGTTTTTGTTCGTTTAACTGCGTCTCACCGCGGCTGTCGTTCTGATGTCACAGCAATGGCTTGAGAGGAACACACAGGGAACAGCTTAACAACATTTCCCTGCTCATACCTTACTGTATTTAAAGCTTTAAAAAGTTGCGTGACGATCGTTCTTTGAGTGGTGTCGCACGCACTAGTGCTAATATGCTGCCTTTAAAATCCTCAAAAGATAAATTCCACCCAGTCAGTGGTCTGAGAAAGGTACTTTTTCCGGTTGCGCAAGATGGGGCAAAAGACTGTGTGATGTCTGTTCAGCATCACCAAGGCATTATCCACTGACAAGGATCATCTTAAACAGTTGGTTCGTTTTGCACATCACAGCGAGGTACATTTCTTGAGGAAATTATTAAGTTGTTCTTTTTACCCTATATGTAGAATTCATCAAAGATCCTGTTTGCATAAAGGGAAGAATAAAAGTGCTTTTGTTAACAGTTAAATGGACATGATGCATTATTTAAGAGTTCCTTTAAGCAATTTCTTTATGCACAAAAAACCCAAAATGCTCCAATCAATTTGTTTCAAAGAAAATTATGTGTTTTACCAATAAAGCATCTTATACATATATAAGTGAAGACCAACATTTAAAGATTTCATAAAATTTTTTCCGGATGATCAATGAATCACACTGAATGAATCATTCATAAGTTTGGCCTCACATTGCTCCTCCTACCATAATTGATGTTACGTTCCTCTTCTGATCTGTCATTCACAGATCAAATGAGGCATGAGTGTCCCCAACACGTGAAGGAGACATATCTAATCAGAGTGATCTAAAGTCTTTGTCTTGCACATATGAAGCTTACGTGCATTAAATGCATTATGTAATCTCTACAAACCGAACTGGAAATTTCATGCCAAATATGGACATAGTGATTTTGGTAAGATGATTTATACTGAAAAAAAGTCAAGATCCCTTGAAATTGAGGAACATGCACATAATTGGAAGTTTTATCTTAGCCAAACCTAGGATAGCTCCTACATTATAGACATAGAGGCTCTTGCAGACCAATGACAGCTGTCTCCAACAGTAAAATGGGGATTATGCTTTCATCATCAGGTCCTAAAAATAAATCTTGTCAGCTTACCTATGAGTCTACTGTTATCCAGCCTAGGGACATACAAAGGCTTTTCCCGAGAGGAAAACTTCACCTCTTGTGCTGAGGTGTGGAGTCCACTGCCACAGCGCCTTGAAACGGGTTTGTCCCGCTGCTGGCTGTCCTTGATAACCTGTAAAATTAGGTCCAACAGGGTCCTTCTCTCATTCTGCCTGACCTCTTTGCTGTCCATGCACTGACCCGAGGTGATCAGCAGAAAGAAGATAGTCAACAGTATGTGGCATTTCCTCTCCACATGCATGGCTTGACCGTCTGAAAACAGAATTGAGTTTGGTTGAAGTTAGAGAGGTAATCTAAAGTTACATGTTTTTCTTTTTAAGGGTAAAAAAAAAGAAGCTGCCCACAATGTAAGAGCATTGAACTCTTAACTCTTCACATTTGTATAAGAACCTAAAACAAAATCCCTGTCTAAATGAACAAAAGAGACCTGTGGTGGGTTAACAGGAAAGAAAATCCGCTACAAGGAAGATTACGCACGACTCACATTTAAAAAAATAAAACGAATACAAATAAGTACATGGAAAACTCACCGGTTGAGGAAATGCTTAAGTCCTGGAAGGTGGACACAGTTGTCTTGAGCAGATTCTTCCAGGCGTTGTCTGCAGTTCCGATAGGAGAGAGAGAGAACCAGGCTGCAGATTGCGCCCAACGCTTGTCTTTCTTGAAAAACCGCGGAGCTATTTATACCGAGTGCCACCTTCTTTGAAGGTAGTACAATCGATTCGGAGTGGGTGGTAAAGCAAAGTTGACATCTTCGGAGAGTTTTTTTTTTATTTTTTTACCCACTTTCGTCCTGGCGGCACATGTTCACTTTTGCGCGCCCCGCACCTTTACGCACGGCAACTCCACAACCTTCATTTGCAAACGATTCGACCTTGTTAATAGAAAAGTCCGCGATGCTGTTGAGATAAAGTGGTTTTGTTTTTCGGGGGCGTAGAAAAAGAGGAAAACGCGTTTTAAAAGATTGCAGTAAAAAAGAAAAGAAAAAAAAGCCAAGCGCACGAGAAAGACAGGAGCGCAAATGCGCACCAGGTGATTCACCGAACTGAGCAACTTGTTGAATGCTGATGTGGAAAATCTGAGGGCCTGTGAGCTTGCAGTCGGGCTGTCAGCCTCCCGGTGTTTTTGTTCACTGGTGTCCAAGTCTTGTGACCTCCTAAGCGTCCTCAGGAGCAGCCATCCGGCAAGTTCCTCCCTTACACAAGTGTTTTATTGTCCCCCCGCTTGGAAGAATAGGAGAAACGTCAGGGTTGTGTGTAAGCATGTATCAATCTAATACAGGAATTTTAAGGTGGTGAACAAAATTGAAATAATCATCTTTCCCTTTAACTCAGGGCGAAATAAAAGTAAAACACATGGAGTCTACAAATAAAGTCTTCATTTTATCAATTTGGCATTGATAACTTAATGTGCAAGATCAGACAGATTGTGATGCATCTTAATAGATTCAAATATCTTTAGAAAGTTTATTAAATCATAAAAAAGGAAAAACAAACACAGACTATTACCTATTTCAGTTAACTTTCATTATGACTGACAGGTAAGGACAACCATGAGTTTTATGCCTTAGGAAGGAGTATATATGTGCTATGAAAAATATGGTTTTAATATTGTTGGGGGTCTGAAAAATATGTGCATGTAAGTTTTTTAGTCAGAAGTCCTTTAGAGTAAACTAATGAACCTCAGCTGAGGTCTTTCATATTTCTCTTGAGAACGGATGCTCTATGAGGGAGTTGAGGGAACCACAATAATCATTTATAATTTGCCCTGCTGGAAAATCAAACCCCTATCTCCGTTAAGGGTTGTGAACATGGGAAGTATGAAACGCAGCAAATGTCTTTTTAGATGATTCTGTTGACTGGTGAGATAAAAACACAGTGGAACAAGACCAATATACGGCCAGGATCTCCAAATCCATCATTGACTTTAAAAACGTACCAGTTTTGTGCCTCTTCACTTTTGATTATGGGACTGTTAATTTCCATATAAAAGGTAGATTTTACTTTCACCTTAAAGGAAGACTTTGAATAACTGCAAATCAGCCAAGTGCTAATTTTCTTTAGCTCACGTAAGATGTTTCTGTAGTGGACATATCTGTGTATGTTGGTCAGGGCTTCTTATAGCTTTGTGGAGGCTCTAGACGAGGTGTTGTTTTGAGGCCCCTAGTTTATCAACGTAGAGTGAAGAGATTCTTAACTTTAACTTTTTGGTCTGTTGCAATTCCACAATTAAAATACAAAAGCAAATAAATTAAAATACAGAAAAACAAAGATAAATAAATTAAAAAAATCCTATATTTCAATAAACAACAAAGATTCTGAGTGTTTGTAAAATCTTCCTATAATTCCGTCAGTCATTCCCATGGCAACACAGAGTCTTCATTAAAAAATTAATGTACGTTTTGCTTAAAGTAGAATTTTAAATAGAACATTTTTATATCACATACACCATGTCTCCACCTTAAACACCTGAAATGAGTTCACATCAAAATCCTTCTAAAGCTTCTGAAATGTCTTTATGTTTTCCTTACCACATGTTTTCCTTTCACTCAATTTCCCAATAGCATTGCTTGGATACAGATTGTTCTGAAAGGCAAACAACTTAAACAGTTCTGTTTTTGTTGCTTAGCCTTTAAATTATGTAAGGTCCAATCATTGTGTTAGCAATGCTGTTGCCACTTATTGTATATGATATTTAAATTGGTGTGATTCATAATTTGGTGTTAATACCACATTCATCTGAAGTATTGAAATAAGTCCCTCTTTAGCTGTACTGTGCTTTACTGACATAAAGTATCTTTCAGTTTAATTCAGATCAAAATGTTCTCAATGCACATAAATAAAACGTAAACAACATAAAATCGCAGTTGATAAAGACATATAAACCATAAAACCTCAACAAAACAAAAATTATAAAATAAAAAGCTTTATTTTAAATTTTATTTAATTGAGAAAAACTAAAAAGGCAGACATTTTGGTGCCCCACCTTTCCAAAATATAACTTCCGGTGTTACCCCGGGTTACCAAACGTTTGTTAGCGATTACCATGGAGACAGGAAATGCAGTCGAGTAACTTGGGACGCTGTAATTTCACTTTAACAGTTGCACATAATTTGATATCTGGGCTTTTTTAACCCCCCACGGAACCCAAACACTGACATGTCGCAAAGGTAAGGTTTAATTTCCAACGGTTTAACTTGGCAGTGGTATTTTAGCTAGCTGCTGATGGGAGTGTTTTAGAAACCGCAGAAGAAGAAAAATATACTTACAGGTTCGGTGTCTTGCAAATCAACACGTATTTTGAAGGGTTCAGGTAATGTTAACGAGTCCTTTAAAAAGGTTGAAGAAAGTCACTTTTTAAACTATAAAGCAGTCGAAACCCTGCAGGCTAGAAAACTGCTGTCTACTTGCTGTCATTATCGCCATGAACGTGAATGTTCTTTAAGGCAGTTAAGTAATGTATATATATATATATGTATATATATGTATGTATGTATGTATATATATATATATATATATATATATATAT
>JAVLVB010000524.1:892444-916737 GCA_032876305.1 Orestias chungarensis
ATATATATATATATATATATACACCTAATTGGATCCTAGCAACTCCAATGGTGCAATTTTATTGTAAGCAGTTTCTAAAATGAAGAATTTACCAAAATACCTTCTAATAATTTTAAGGGAATTATTCTTTTTTCAGAAATATTATAGGTAATTTAGGTCAGTGACTTTGAATTAATAGATTGAATTGCCAAATGCTCATTGCATGATGTAATAAAGAAATTAATGTACTTTTTTTATTTACTATAAACAATTCAGTTTGAATTAAAACACCTCAATTTATTGATTTGTTTAATAATCCCACCCTTTAAACCCTTAAACCAGAACTTTAATTTCCTGTCTTAATTGACTTTTAGACTATATACCGTTTAAGTCTAAACTACAAGATGCCTTCTTGTTTCATTAATGCACTTTGGGTGTAATAGTTCTGGTTTTTCGCTACTTACAATGTCGCAGGTCATACAGCCGGATCTGGAAAGATGCCATGCAGGAGTCGAGCCGTCTGCTGGCTGAAGAACTACCCCCTGAACCCCCTCCGCCACAGCGAGACAGGGTGGTGTTCTTCCAGCAGCTTGCAACACTTTACGTACGCTACATTCAAGTGTTCAGGCAGCTGGAGGAGGCCCACGACCTGCTGCTCCACCCTCAGAAGAGGCAACTTATCCGTTCCATTCTCTGCGCCGTAATGGGGAGGGTGCTGGAGCTGAAGAACGAAATGGTGGAAAAGGAGTTCTCTGAGTACCACTATGTGGATGATGTCCTGCATGCATTGAAACTCACACCCGTAAGCTTTAGTTTTGCAAGCAAAATTTAAACTCAACTCACTGTTAATTGGGAATACATCTGAAGTCTTGTGGGAATGTTTTCACAGTCTTACATGCCTCTGCTTTATGATAGGCTGAGGCAATGGAAAAATCCGTTTTGAAATGATGATTTCATTCATTATGGGAAAAAGCTTATTCTGTGCAGATGTTGACTAAGTTAAAGTACTTACATCTCATTAATGAGGCCACTGGGCATTATTGGCTTCTATGGGAGAGCTTCAAGTGGAAAAAGGACTGCTTATAAAAAACCTAGTAAACCTGTAAATGAATGAATGAATTGGGTTTGGTGTTGATTAGTCAAAGTTTTTACTCTAAACAGGTCATTCATTCAAGAAAACTCCAATGAGGTAAACTACTGAAGACAAAAAAACAGGTCTGAATTTGACCATGTAAAAAAGACTTATCACATACACCTGATGGCAGTTTAATGATTTGAATTGTTTAACTGTAACAAAATGCAAAATATTTAGGTGAACAATAACCTATTGACGGTACTGTATGTATTTGTAGAGAATAACTCACAAACTCTTTCTATCCTTCTCTTCTTAGGCTGCACTTGAGATACCCATCCCACACTTCTTTCTCAGCGAGCGCAGCAAAGAGGTCGAAGAACGAAAAAGTATGTTGATGGATATCCTAAAAATGGTGGAGGATTCAGAAGAAATTGACGTGAGTTAGAGGGAAACTAATTTTTTATAATTTTACCTGAATGAACCTTAAATAACACAATTGTTTAAATTTGGGTCTGCATATATTTTTTAACCTAAAACGTTATTCTGTATTGCTTATTTTGTTTTGAAAGCAGGCCTAATATTTAATATTCATTAAATCACAATCATTAAAATATTTGTGTTGCTTTGTTTCTTTCTCTTTTTGTGTTCCTGCAGATTTCATTGGACAGGGTTATGAGTGAAGAGGAGGCCATCAAGATTGTCCAAATGGTAGAAAGGGCGTGGCAAGGGAGGCTTAGGGCTAAATTAAGCAAAGAAATCAGATTCTCCAGTTTTGACAGAAGGCACAGAGCCAAGACCACTGGACCAGCTTTCGCAGAGTCGGCCGCCCGCCGCGTTCAGAAGGTTGAATCTAACAAATATGATAGTATTTGCCATTTTCCCTGTCTGGCATTAACCTGTTAGGCCCTATTTATTATGGCTGAACATTATATGCAGGTATGGAGGGGGTTTGTACAAAGAAAGAAAACAATGACTGCTCGAGATGAGGAGTTGATTTTTCTTCGAATGGTAAGTGAGATGATCTGTTTAGTTACAAACAGAATCGTGAAATTATTTAAGGTTTTACAAAGATACCATTTATATGTTACTTGTCCACCAGAGGACGTTACCTTTAGCTTCATAGTTTGTTTCCCTAATAAGCTTTCTAAATTCCTGGGGAAAAAAGTACAGTTTCTCGACTTACTAATTATGTTTGCTAGGAAATGGATCCCAAATACCAGGTTCCGTGTTCGGCAGAGGTTACTGCCCAGGCCATTGAAGCTTCCACCCGAATCAAACAAAAGAAGCACGAGGAAGCTTACTTAAAGTCAATAGAGGAGATTCTGAAGCAGCTACGAGAAATGGAGTGCTATGATATGAGCAAGATGATGAAAAGTCAGATCAGGCAGTGGTTTTTTGAATGTCGGTAAGGCTGAGGTTGTTGGGAGCTGGATATATTTATTTTTGCTGGTTGTTTATTAATATTTGCTGAAATAGATAATCAATGAATGAACTATTTTTTAATTCATTTTTATATTTTAAAGTAACAATACAGGAGTGTTTCCAGACTACCCTAGTGAAGAGGATGGAGGCTCAGCCCTCATATTTGCTGAAAAAAGCCCTCAGCAGGTAAAATGCTTGCTGACTGACACACAAAAACAATGCTATAATGTTTGAGTACTAATGTGTCTGTTTTTAGTTAGCAGATGAAATTGGAATGAAAGAAGAAGAGGAATCAAATAACAAATCAAAAGGGACAGAAGACAAAAAGGAAAAAGGAAATAAAGATAAGGGAAAGGATGAAGAGGACGTAAGTGAAAGCATGTACACAAACTAAAATGTTAATCATTGAAACAAAGGAATGTTTTTGTTTCATCTAGACAAAATCTTGCTTGTTTGTGATAATCCAATGTAAGTTTGTTCTGAGCCACAGGATGAGGATGCAGGATTGAAGATGATGCCATCTGCTTTCCTTCCAGATTTGGAAGTGTTAAACAAAAGATTTGAAGGTCAGTTTATGCAATCTGATGTTTCAAAAATAGCTTTGAGTACCTAATAAATGAATGTTAACTCTTCTTGGTCAAAATACAATTTGTTGTTATGTTCATAACGATCACATTGGTGTGTTGTTAGAAAAGTAAAAAAATATCATGGTTGAATTTAATGTTCTTTTCCTTCCTTTAAGTACAAAAGTTACATGAAATAGTTGTTGGTCATTACCACAAAAGTTCTTCCTTTTACAGATGTTTGGAAAAACCGTGATGAGTCTGAAAACTTCAGTCAGATGCACGAAGTGGAATTGATAAAGGAAGAAATGAGGAAAGTTATAGAAGCGGAAGTTCGAATTCAGGTATGACTGTACCAAAGGCAACACTCATAGTATTTAATCATTTAACCATCATTTGTTTCTATCAGATGAAATTATTGCTTCCCATTTTTTCAAATGTAGATTGAAAATGTTTAAGTGAGCTGAATTTTTTTTTCTTTTCCCGAAAATCTCAGAGCACCTGAAGATGTTGATGTTTGAATAAAAGAATAGATGGATGGATAGATACATAGATACTCACTGGTTTTGTTTTTTTCAGGTGGATGAAGAGATGCGACAGGAACTCGCTGAGTTGAAGTTGTCTATAGATAAAGACAAGGGTGTAAAACCTAAAGCGAACGCTAAGGTATCAACATTAAAAAGTAGGATCTAGTCTTGTATATAATACAATGATCTGGACATTACTCTAATTCATTTCACAGAAGAAGAAAGGGTCCAAAAGTGGAAAGAAGAAAAAAAAGGAAAAAGATCTGACATCTGATAGGTAAAGTTGAATTGATCCTATGCATTTGCAAGATTCAGCCAATACATTTTCAAAGTAAAGAAAGCATCATTCATTTATTTTACATTTGCTAGGACCCTTGAGTCTCTATGCCAGGAGCTGGTGGAGCAAGGCATATTGAAACAGGCAAAAACTGTTCGGATGCAAGATTTTTTGGGTAACACAGTACAGTATGTTAGCGCAGGCTTCATTTTTAAATATACTTGTTTCATAGTTGTCCTTGCGATTGTAACCTCTTATTGCAATCGCAATGAGTTTTTTTTGGAACAACTAAACTCTTAAAGAAGAAACACATATTTTAGCTGCAATTTTATTAGCAATATTCTGCTGCCCTCTTGTGGCACCTCTACAAGTTTATGAGAAAACTACTTAAACTAAATAGCTGTATGTAAGGTTAGCTATTATAACATTCTTCTAAATTCAAGCTAATGTTTATTTATGCATTTCAGCATTAGATATTTCTGGCTATAGTCTGACTATAGGATACATGGTATAATAAACAAAATTTTAAGCGCTGTGATAAGTTTAATGATAAAGCTGCCTCTTATATATTAAAGAGACGTTGAAGCTGTCAGTCAGTATGAATATCAACATTGTAGTTTTTTTTTCTTTTCTTTTTCAGGTGACTATAATTATCTTGGAACAACATTGAGACAAAATGACATCGAACCCATGCCGTCATTGTTAGATGTCCGCCAAGTCTTATCTTTGTATGCAGTTTTACCGTTAGGTATAAAACTCATGTTAAATACTTAGTATACTGTTGGATATTAAGTACATAAACATGAATACATGGCTTATGTAGGTATAGCATGAATGTATGTGGTTTGCAGGCTCACAGGAAGTACACGAGAAAGCTCCTTTAATCAAGTCCATCCTGCTGGTGGGGCCTTCAGGTGTGGGTAAGAGAATGCTGGTGCATGCAGTTTGCCAGGAGACAGGAGCCACCCTGTTTGATTTGTCCCCGTATAACACAGCCGGAAAATACCCGGGCAAGAATGGACTGACCATGATGCTTCATATGGTGTTTAAGGTATGATGCTGGTTACCAGAACCTTGCTTTAACTACATTTATTAGGAAAGTTAAGATTGAGGAGATACTTTACTCCCCAATATTGCTATATTTCAATCTAGCTGTGAAAGCATGCAAGAATAATGGCCTCATACAATACCATAAAAATAAACCTTTGCGTCTACCCCTTAAAAACCAAATTCATCATTCATCACATATTTAGACTTACTGTATATTTTTTAACTTTGTTAAAATGCATATTTGGGGTAACCCTAAACAACACAAGACTAGATTAGTAACATAAAAAAATATAATCAGGAATTTCTTGTTTGAAAACAAAATAATCTTTGCCACAGTGATGATTAGAAACAGTTTTCTCCTAGTTTAAACAAATAACTTTCTTGTCACATAAATCCAAATATTTTGGTTAATGAGAAAAAGAGCAGAGATTCTAAATAGATTGTATTCCCCAAGAGTTTATTCTTGTAACAGTTCAGACTCTGTTGTTTATCTGCTGTTTTATGCTTTTAATAGGTGGGCCTGTCCAAAAATATCCACTCAGGTTGTTGTGTATAATAAAGATCTTATAACAAATGTTATGACGGCAAGGATTGAATGGCTTCAGTGATTTTTTGACATACGCCCTTTAACATTCTGTAGAGCTTTAAATCATCACTCAAAAGATAACTTTGTTCATTTTAATAATTCCCTTCTTTGTTGTTATTTGGAGTTTACAGGGAGTAATCAGTACTTTTTATATGATCTTCTGGTTATTTTTGGCAAACGAACCAAAATTTAATTAATGTTCATTTAACAAAATGTTAAACAAAAAGAACAAAAGCAGTTTCTCATATTTTATTTATATTTAGGTTGCAAGACTTTTGCAACCCTCTGTTATCTGGATTGGGGACACAGAGAAGATGTTCTACAAAAAGGTTCCCAAAGAAGAAGAAGAGGTACCTTAGAGCAAAAGATAGCAACATAGAACTATAAAATTGTAAAATACAGATGTAATTTTATACCAGTTTTAACCTTGTGTGCATCAAAAGCTAGACCCTAGGCGGCTGAAGAAAGATTTACCTAAATGTCTCAAACTGATCAAAGGAGAAGATCGTGTCCTGATAATTGGAACAACAAGAGACCCGCAAAGTGCTGATATTAAGGCGTTGTCTAAAATGTACGGCAAAATCCTCCTCATTCCAAGACCTGACTACGGCTCGAGATACAGTAAAGCTACAATACACATTTCATCGAAGGTATAACACAATTATTGTTCAATAATGTGGAATAAAATAAGTTTTCATTTTAGTTCTGTGGGAGAGCCTTATTAAAAAGCAAGGAGGCAAAATAACAAAGGTTCTGGACCTCAGCTCTCTAACGAAGGTGACTGACGGCTACACTCCAGGCCATATGGTTCAAGTCATCAACAGTGTTGTCTCCAAGGATCGCATCCAAGAGCTGACAAAACGGCCCCTCACGGCGGATGATTTTGTCGTACCGCTGGCCAAGTTTGAGCCTGTGTTCCAGAAAGAGGAGGAAGCTGTGAAAGTATGTTAAAGCTGCAATATTTAAAAAGTAACGTCAAGTTAGTTAGCTGTGGTTAAAACCATAGAAACGTTAGTCTTTCATGTCCTTTCTCTGAAAATGATGTTTCATATTTGTAAGGCACGCATTAAAAACTCTGTTTTTCTTTAGAACTGGTATGCAAAAACACCTCTAGGAAAAAGAAGAATCAAAGCTGCCACTGGAAAAGAGGAGGAAGCACCATCTAAAGGCAAAGATCCAAAGAAAAAGGACAGAAAATAAAAAAAAGTGAAGCCGTTTCTCCTCCTTATGTCATGGCTGCAGCAATGTTTGGCAAGAAATAAAAAAAAGATAGAAATCTGTCTTGCTTTTTATTTAATAGGGGCCAGATTTGTAAGGAAATTTAATTTTTCAGCTTAGCAGCAAAGTTAGATTTGCATAAATAAAAAACTTGCCAAATTAACTTTTTTGGGCAATTTTTTCATAACAAGGGTAAGTGTGTGTTTAAGTAAATGTTGTTGATATTGCAGAGCGACAAGAGAGTTGTCAACCTGCATCAACACCAGTGTGAAATTAAACCGTACGTTTTCAATAGATTAGAGGGCTTTAACCCCTAAAGGCGTCAAAGGTGTAACTGGAATGTTATTTTACCTCCATTTCCACACCAGTCCTTCAGAAACAACATGGAGTTGATGAAAGGGCATCTCAATTCCTTGTTGAAGTGTTTTCTTTAAAAGTGAGTAGAGACCATACATTGAGAGTGGAAAACCAGCTTGTGGTAAAGAATGTGATGCCATCCCACACTGGAGTATGACCAAACTAGTGACCTGTCTGAACAAGCAGGCTGTTGATGTCCTAGGCAAATTATTAAGCCACATGTCTTTAATCTTCCTATCAAATTGGAGACATCAAACAAGAGCCCTGGTCGCAATCTGCAATCAAATGCATTTTTCTTACAACTGTGACACCATTTAAAGGAAACAAACAATCTTTCTAATCGTGTAACAGTTTTTGCCAAGAAACATTGTCACAACAAAGAGAAAAACTATATTTATTTAGTCAAACACAGATGTAAAAAAAAAAAAAAAAATCTCATTTAATGTTAACAAAAAAATCCTTTGTAACTAATATCTACTTAATAAAGTTTTCCAATATATATTTCTGTGGTTTGTTTTGCCGGTTTTACACTCTGTTTCACATTTGAAAATGCATATTAGGGGTGACCAGCAGATTCAGCTAGATCAGATCAGGGTGAGTTGAGACCTGCAGCAAGATTTAACATGAAGGAGGTACATGAAGTGACACAAGACCAAGTCCCCACACTGACCCGATATTGGCGTAAATCCTAAAGATTTTTATTACTTTTGTATTGTAAAATGATAAAAGGGACATGATGAAGTGATCTTCCTGAAATGTTAACTATTCAAACAGTAGTTTACCACAACCGATATTGCGCCTACTCATTGCTACTTTGTTAGCAGGCGCTGTTGTAATGATACCAAAGAATACAAGCTGCTAGATAGAAACCCCAATGCAGATAAAGTCAGACTTTGCTGCTACAGTTAAATTTTGTAATAAGGTATTTATCGTTAACAGTTTTCTCTGTTTTTGCTTTTTTTTAATTTTTTTTTAGTTTGTTTAAAGTAAGGTTATATGCCATCAAATAAATTTAAGACGTAAATCAATTATTATGCATGAGATTTGGGAGTCCTGATGCACTTTAAATTCACCAAAATCCATTTCTGCTAGATTCTAAATTTAAATTATTGACAGACATTCACTGTTGGGAAGGGTTTGAAGTTCCATGTGTCTGACCATCACACGACTACCACAATGCTTGACTTTATAGTGCTTACTTCTTCTCATATGCTCAGTTAAGCCTGTATCAGACAGAAAACCCCACCTCACATTGTTTTGGGCAATAGTTAATTCAGCTGACCTCTCTGGCAGTAATTAGGCATGGATTAGACTTGTGATACTGCATGTTTCCAAAAATGTGGATAATCACTGTAAAATCCTGCCTTAATTAGGGATCGTTTACTTTTTATTTATTTATTTATTTTTACCAAGGACCAGGTTGGTATTTATAGGTTTTTAAAATGAATCCATCATCTGAAGACCACTTTTTATATTTACTCCGGTTATTGTTTTAAATTAGTTTGTGAATAACAACAAGAGAAAAACTAAACAATTCTGATTGTGCTGAACATTATTTTAAAATAACAAACAAAATGCAGTTCAGGAAATCTTTGTATTAGAGTAGTGTTCATTGGGCAGACACAGTACTTTAAGGTCACAACTGCCAGAAACAAAGTTTTTTTTGTAGATAGACTTTTTGTTTTGGTTTAGATGAAAAGGGACATTAAATTGGCTGGGTTGAAGGATCCAAATATGGATCCGACAATTAAGGGAAGCGTCAATTTACTCAACACATACTCGCTTTGCCTTTATTAAATTAAAGTGTATTTATTTTTAGCGTACACTTTAAATAGGCTACAGTCACTAGCAAACTTTAATTTTTTGCTTGTTTGGTCTTCCTGTGTTTGGAATTGACATAAATAAAACAGTCATAAATTCAAAGCCTTCTTCTGACGAAAAAAAGTGACTTTTTTTTCATTTATGAAGCTTGTCAATAAAACCTCACATAAAAGAAGTGAAAAATGATGAGGGTCTGTGAAGCAGAGGGGTTTCTTCTCTGTACTACTTTCCCCATCTGTGTGACGACAGGTTGTTTTTTGTGCCCCAGCAGGACTCAACAGAGATTATGATGTCGGTAGGGTTTCAACAAAGCTCTGCAACACATGGAGCTGTCCATCACAAGGGGTTAGACACAGCGATGGTTGCTGCCGGCTTTGTTTCATGCAGATGAGGGTGACCTATAAACTTGAACCACTGTTAAAAATGAAGATGATGTAAAGGAGATACTTTACAGTTTAGCTTTTTTCTAGCGAAACCGATCATATCTTCTCTGCTTATCCAAATCCTCATAGTATAGCAAATAAAAAAATGGAGGTACTTTTTATCCATTTATTATTAGGCAATATTTCTTATTGCCTAATCCTTGATATTGTTTTAACTGCAGCAGTCGGCGGAACCGCCCCTCGGAGATCCATGGAAATCATTTCATCTGACCTAAGGTTTAAACCGATGCCAAATATCAGTCAGCATCATAAAGTAGAGGTACAAAGCTGCAAATCGATGTAAAGAGGTTAGTTTAAGCTAATGTCATGTGAGGCACTCGTTCGTGCACAGAGAAAACCATCAAACACACTAATCCTGTTGTTTAGATTGTTGATGATTTGAGTGTAGCTGAAAACGAGTTACCTCCCGGCATAATCAAAGCTGAAGCTATCTTTGCCGTCACACAGGCGGAATGCTATTTTGGAGGTTAGTATGTGGGGAGAGATATGTCAGCTGTTCAGCACCCTGCTCCATCATAGCATGAAAAAAAAATCTAAGCGTGTTATAGGCTGCCAATTTTAGGGACTGAGATGTAGCAAACAAACCTGGACTTGCTTTTTGTTGGTTAAACCTTTAGTTCAGTTCGACTTGAAGGCTGTGTAAGGCAAGATTGAGGCAACAAGAGGGTTGTAAGGATATATATTCTTTCTGGAATGCTAAGTGTAAGTAGGTTGATTTACTGCATTTGACATCCCATGATTTATAATTTTTGTATGCGGACTCTAATGAAACAAGGGAACATAAAAGTTTATGCCTTTGATCGTTTGTTTCTGAGCTGCTTTACACTTTAAAGACTAAACATTTGGCGGTATTGTAACATCAGCTGCTTCTGATTTTGTTGTTCTGTGAAATGTATTTGTCTACTTGATTTACACAATTGCTGACATTTTGTTGATCTGTCAACTCTGCACCTTCTTTGAGATACAGTAGTTTGTCAAAGGCACATGGTCAACATTTAAATGTTAACCAAAATGCGTTCTAGTTATTGTCATGATCACATGTGTATAAGAAAACAGTCCCTAGTTATGCAGTCTGCCTCTACAAAGACCTGTAACAAAAAGTCCCCTGCAGAAGCTCAGTGTATTTAAGTGTTGTCCTATGACAGAATGGGACCTGTGCAATTAAAAAGAGTCATGAAATTTCCTCAAAATATACTAGAGTAAACGGATAGTGATGTTATAACTAAGTGGCAACGATTGGCAATGGCATTAGCACAGCCAGAAAACAAACTGCTGAAGTTTCCAACTCTTTGAAAAGTCAATATATGTAGACATCAGTGCTTCAAGTGACCTTCAGATTAGCTTGGGAACAGTCTGTAAATAACTCCCTGGAAGGGGTTTTGATGACTGATCAGCTACATCATAGACTTACATTACCAAGTGCAAATCATCAGATACAGTCGTGTCAAGCGCAGCTACACCCTACCATACACCGGAGGAGATGTGTTCAAAGTCTGGGTTTGGCACTTGCCTGACTCCATTGTGTAGAGTTTGGTGCAGACGGGATTATGGTGAAATTAAGTCTTTACCCTTTAATTTAGCAGAACATTTTGGCCAGCTGAGTCTTTAGTAAGAGTCAGGATTTAGTCCCTTCATTTCCAGAATAATTGAACAACAGTGGACAACCCAAAGTTTATGAGGACATAAAATGAGCAAGACTTACAGCAGAAGGTCATGAACTCACACCATGCAAAATCTTCTGGGATGAATGTGAGCCACGCCTTCTAGACCCACATCAATGCCTGACATCCAGAATGAATTTATCCAGTATTCCCATTAATAAACTTCTATACCAAGAGTTGAATCGTTCATAGTTGCAAGTGGTGGAACAGCATCATATTAAAACCTTTGTATTAAAGTTAGATTGGACTTATTTGTTGTCTGTTACTATCTTGCCTTGTGCTATAGCACCTTGAGAAAGTATTTACACCTTGAATTGTTTTACATTGGGAATTTAAACCACAAACCTGAAATATGTCAAGAATGAAATCTCATATGAGTTTTTCATGTATTTGTATTCAGCTCCTCAGCTCCAAGTGATCAATTTGTACTAATCTTTCAAGTAAGCCTTAATGAGTTTACGCATTTAGATATATAAAAAAATGCTTGGTAATCAGCACAAGCTAAAAGTGCACAGAAAGGTTCTTTGACAAGCAATTTTCAGATCTTGCCACAGTTATTAATTTGTATTTGAGGTTTTGATTTTACTTGGTTATTCCTGCATATAAATAATCTTTGACATCATTTATTCCAATTTACCTCAGATTGTATGTTTAGTTTTGCTTTCCTGGTGGAAGACGCATCTCTGCTTAAGTCTATTTTTGGAACATAGAACATGTTTTTGTTCATAACTTTTTCCATCTTTCCTTTATCTATGACTGTCTTCCTTGCTTAAATTAATTAACCCCACCTCCACTGTGTGTTACATTATGGATGCTGTGCTCAATGGAAGGCCTAGTGTTAGTTTTCCCCATAGTTTTCTGCCACACAAAGGGTTTTGCATATGGACCAGATAATATACATTTGGTAACAGGAGCACCTTTCCCCCATGTATATTTTGTTTTTGCAAATAATTTTTTTAACACGACTTTTTATGGTTTTCAAACCACATTGGCATTATTTTTGCTACTCTTCAACAAGAAATCAAATTTTGACTTGGCTGCAATGTTCTTTGGCCCTCATTATATTTGTTTGCAAAATTCTGAAGAAATATATATATAAAAAATTTTAAACTGGTATTAAATTACACAGATGGGTTAAGCTAACAAATTAGGTGGTTTCTGACTGTAAAAGGATTTCCTTTAGCAGTTCAAGACTACAAGGCATACATTTGTATGCTACAAAAATGTAGCATACAAACGTATGCAACATTTTTAAATACGTATATCAGATCATGTAATATGTTAATTTAACTTCCACATTATGCAATACCTTGTGTAGATCTATCAAATAAAAACCTAAGAGAAACAGACCCATTACATTGTGTTGTAACAGGTCAAATTTGTTTTTATAACTTATTGTATAGTGATATGCTTTTTTACCTGGTTGTACCTTAAATAACATACCTATTCAGTCACTTTTTTTGTCCACCTCAGTGTCTTAACTGTTTTTGTGTTCAATGCCCAGGCTGAAAGTGTTTGTCTATGTTGGTGGGACTGAACTTAGCCGAGTAAAGTCAGAGGTAATGTCAACATTGTCTTACTGTGATTTGATTTTTAAACTAAATGAGTCAATCGGAAAATTTAGAGATCTCCTGTCTGTTTCCTTTTTATTGTCTTTTATGTTTGACACAGACCTCTGCCAACAACCTTATTTCTTGTAGCAAATAAATATTCTTTCTTCTTCGTCTAAAAAGGTGCACACATGGCAGACAATAAAATTGGAGGGATAGTGGCTGCTGCAAGTACGTATTCCAACCAAGTTAACCTTTAAAACCAACGATCAGTTGTTTTCTTGCTCTGCTAAGGAGACTCTCAAACCTATAATGTGTTTTTGCCAGTTAACCGTCTGAAAGTGGTGAAGGGTTTAGAGGATGTGGAGGTGTCAGAGTGTGAGAGATGTTCCCTTGAGGTGACTCTTAACCTGGCTTACATAGAAGGCATCTGGATCAAGGATGGGATGCAGGTCAAGTCAAAGCCAAGTTGTCGCATCAGCACCAATGGGAAGAAACACTGCCTTATCCTGAACCGGGTGGCTTTGGGAGATGCTGGTTTGTACTGTTTCCAGGCCAGCGAGGTGCAGACCTCAGGCAGGCTCATTGTCAGAGGTAAGGCGATGTAGTAGACTGAAGTATTTGTGTAGTGACAGTATATAATGTGACCGAGGTCTACAGTATAGTAATGTGGTAGGTACTGTAGATCAAATTCAGCTCAAAACCGAGACATGATATTGCATCATAATGTGATAAAATTGTTAAATCATGGCTGGGATTTTGTTTTACATTCAAAAACACATAATGGATCTTAGGCTTCTTAAAAAGAGCTGTAAAAATAAAATGCATATATGAACCTTTGATTCTATGGGATAATAGGGATCAATTGGCGCCATTGGTGAACAGGGTCGTGCAAAGACGTTTGGAGGGGCAGGTGCTCAAAGTTAAAAGGGGGCACATCGAGCCCGGATTTGAGACATGATACAGAAACATACCCTCCTATACAACCGGTTGAATTGTAACAACCCATGCTATAAAGTATGTAAAATGGAATCACAACACACCATAGCAGCCTCACAAAGCTCCTTTTGTTTCTGCTTTAACCTCCTCTCCTTACGAGGTATCTCTGCAAAACGAAACATGATCCTTAAAATACAATCTGATGCTCTTAAAACAAACACACACACTCACACGAACACATTGACATTTCTTACCTTTTTAAAAAATGTTACTGTTTAGCCACAAATTTAACCCATTTATATTTAACCTTTTATTATTCCAAGTGCTATGAAGTAAAAATTAATTAAATGATATAAAAATCACTTATTCAAATATTTTTTGATTTGACTATTGACTTTGCACATGACAGCAAGGGTCTAAAAGTTATAGAATTGTTATGGATATTTGCCTGTATGGGCCTATTTAATTTTTACATTTATTTTTTAATCTAGAGCAGATTAAAAGTGCTAAAGGTAGCTAAAAATTAAGTGGAATCGCCCTTTAGTCATCTACCGATTTGGAAGCAACCTTGAGCTTCATTGGTTTCTGGGGGTATGCAGTAGCTTTCTTTTGCCTGTCAACGAATTATTGGAAAAGGACTGGCTGAAACTTATTGGTGACATAATCATATTGTGCATGAAAAGACAGTTAAATACAGAAAATGCAGACTATAAATTATTTTACCACGTTTGCTTCCCTAGTGCGGGTCCCAATAGTGCACACCCACTTTTTGCGCTGCTGGATAGCAGTTAAAAACTTGTGAGAGGTTTGTGCAAATTTGGATGAAACAGAGGATGCTCATTGCTCACTTGGTCAGTTTACTCATCCTGCATAAAAAACAAACAAACAAAAAAAACCTGCACAAACTAATACTTCTGCAGAACCTCCTCACCGGACCAGTTGTTTACTTTCTGGGGAATCGGGACTCAAAGAGGCCGTTTGGAGCAGCTTAGCTATTAGCAGCAGGGCACGGAATGGGCAGTGAGGGCATGTTTTGCGGATCTAACGGCCACAGTAGATCTAAATTATTATTATTTTGGTCATGCATACACACACAGACACGGCCAGAAAAAAATAAGAAAAACACTGACAAAAAGTCACTTTTGGCCTCAAAGGGCAAAGGGGCAGGTGCTCCAGCTCTCACCGCCACCCCCTCTGCACGTCCCTGCTGTTAAAAAGTGTATCTGTCAAATAAATTCTGTGTTTATTGCAATTATACTAACACTGAAAGAAAAACTTTAATTTCAGTATATTTATCCTGTGACAAAAACACCTCTGCTGTGAATGTTTTGTACATTACCCGCTTTTTAAATTTTTATAAGGACAACATTTGTCATCTCCAACATCTAGGAATGTTGTAGCTTTCTACGGGGCAGTGGCACATAAATATCACTAAACAGTAACTAAACCTGTTTTAAAGAGTCACCACAGTATTAAAATTGTTACAGTACCATATAGCACATTATCTTATTAAAAATAATGTACATTGCATATAATACGTTTTCTCGCCCCTAAATAAATGCACTGAAGATAAAGGTGTGATTTTTCTAAAGTCTCTTCTGAGATCTTTTGGTACTACTGTAAATATTAGCATACATTAAAAATATATCCTCATCAAGTGCGCCACATATCTATCTACCTGGCTTTAAAAGTGGGGAAAAAAATCCATTATCATAATCTCTTGATTTTTTCCTCATCAGCATTATTTTTCTCATTTTACCCATTATTATGAAACATTTTAAACTAAATATATATACAACACAAAGATAACAAGGCAGTTTTTAGTTATTTTATTAGTAGCATGGCAGTAATAGTTTGTATGTTTTTCTGTTAGCTAGAGATATTTTTATTGTGAAGGAGCTGGAGGATGTGGATACGCTCGAGCGTCAATCTGTCAGTTTTCTATGTGAAGTCAATCAAGTGGATGTGGACGGTCGGTGGTATCGTGATGACTGCAGAATCCGACCCGGAGACAACATCAAGATACGACACCAGGGTCAGAGAGTAAATCATTCTCTATTTACACGACAAATAACGATGAACAGCATAAACATCTCATGCAAAATCTCATTTCAGGTAAAACCCACGACTTGCTCTTCAAGTCTGTCAGACCAGAAAATGCAGGTGAAATCAGATTCACTGCAGAGAGGGTTTCATCTTACGCCACCCTGATAGTTAAAGGTGAGCAAACATCTTGGAGAAAAATCTGACATTTTAAAACTACAAACTACAAACTGAGTATAAAATGTTAAAAATGACATTTTTTTCTCACCGTCAATTATTTAAATTCGTTTTTATTTTCCTTGTAGAGCTCCCAGTCCAAATAGTTCGACCTTTGAGGGTCAAAATTGCCATGTATCGCCACAGAGGTTTACTCGAATGCCAAGTATCCAGACCTAATGCTCAGGTCAGATGGTATAAGAAAAGGAAAGAGCTCCTACCCGGCAAGAAATATAAGCTAATCAGCCAGGATGTCTACAGGCAGCTAACAATCGAAGATGTTCGCTCCTCGGATGAAGACACTTACACATGTGACGCAGGGGATGACGAAACATCATGTCAGCTTCTAGTGGAGGGTGGGATGCTTGTTCCAATAACAGAAATGATCAGCTTAATTGTTAGATCTATCTGAATTACATTTATTTTCCAACTATTGCAAAATAGCTTGGAGTACAGGATAATGAAAATAAACTATTTCTGGGGTCATTTTAAAATGTCTTAATGTTGCACATGCAGAGCAGGCCATCAGGATAGTCAAGGGAATGACACCTGTGGAGGTGATGGAGCCAAAGCCGGCGCTATTCCAGGTAGAAACGAGTCTAAAGTCTGGGAGGCCCCCAAAGTGGACTTTAAATGGCGAGGTCCTGGAGCACTCTGCAGGCGTAAACATAGACAGGCAGGCGAACCTCCACAGTCTGTGTTTGACAAGCACAGACAGCTCCATGTCAGGACCTGTGGTCTTCGTGGCTGGGAAGAGCCGTTCTACCGCTCAGCTTACTGTGAAGGGTGAGTTATCTTACCCTCCTTTTAGTGAGACATTTTGATAAAAAACTACTATAAATAATGTCTGAAAATAATAGTTAAACAACATGCTTGTATAATATTACAAAACACTGAAATCTAATAAATTAGGTGTAATCCTACAAATTCAGGCCTTGCTTTTCAGAGATTTCTGGAAAGATTTATGAAAGATTGTTACAATTTTTCTCTCTGTTTTTTGCTTTACTTTGTGTTGATATATTACATAATCACAAAACTTAAACTCAAAGTTGCTATATGACAAAATAGACTTCTACAATGCTTTTGCAAGGAACTACGATCTCATTGATTGGGAAGGAAAGAGAAAAGCATGTCGGAACCATGTTGAAACTGCCTTTGCATGTAACAACAGTATTGTTTTTACCAACAATAAGGTAGTTACACTGTAGATTAAGTCATAAAACCTGACTCTTAAAATGTTTTTCTAAAGTACCAATCTGTAGAATCTCCAAAGATTATAAACATTTACTCAGTGAAGTGTAAAGCAAGAAGTCCGTTAAAGTGAAATTTATCCTCATAAAATACTTGACACACTAAAAATTGTAATTTAAGACTGTTTCTGTTAATATTTCCAGAAAGGTTTTGTGACATAAATATTATATCTGATTGTACGGAGTAGAGTTTTGGTTTTTAAACTTGTTACCTGTTACTTGGAGTCTTTGTATCATAAAACAAATTTGTTTGCTTTGATAAGAGTATTCTTAAGAGAAAGTCTACATTCATCCTTGATATGCAAAAGTCAATGATCATGCACTGCAAAAAGCAAATTAGTTTCCATGTTTTTTAATTTTCATATCCATTTGCTAGAGCGACCGCTTGAGGTTGTTCACCACTTAAATGATGTGGAGGCAAAGGAGAGCAGCTCCGTGATTCTGAACTGTGAGTTTACACCATCTCCCAGAGTGGTGCGGTGGTTTAAAGGTCGCACCGCTCTCAAGGTCTCGAACAAGTACACCATGAAAAGAGAGGGGAAACGAGCAGAGCTGATCATTCATGGCCTCACGGGGATGGATGCAGGACAGTATCGCTGCATGGCTGGAGCTTCACAAAGCAGCTCGCACGTCAAGGTTCAAGGTACTTCAATAGAAAGCATTTTTTAAGTATACTGTAGTGCCTAATTAGGCACCTTTTGACCATTGTGTAATATCTTTATATCTCAGCGAAAACATTGAAGATGGTCAACCATCTTGAGGCTGTCGACATTGAGGAGGATGGCATTGCAAAGTTTTCATGTGAGCTGAATTATGTTGTTGCCAATGCTGAGTGGATGCTTAACAAGACCCGCCTCACGTCCAGCGCCATCAACCAGATCCAGCACATGGGCACAATGCACAGCCTCATGATGCAAAAGCTTAGACCCCAGGAGAGCCGGATTACATTTAAAGCAGGCCTTCTGACTGAGACAACCATTTTGAAAGTTAAAGGTCAGATATGGAAATGTCTAAGGAGCACGATAAAGAAACATATTTTAAAAATTTGCAAACCTGCTTGAAATTTTGTTGCCTCCAGAAAGCCCAGCAGTGTTTCTTAGGTCTTTGGAGGATGTAGTTGGGGAAGAGCAAGAAGAGGTTTGCCTGCAGTGTGAAATCTCCAAAGATTCAGCCTCACCCATTTGGAGGAAGGATGGAACCGTCCTGACACCTGACGATAAACATGAGTTTGTGCAGTTTGGGAAGTCCAGGGCGCTGATAATCCACTCACTGAGCAAGGAAGATGGCGGACAATACACTTGTGACCTGGGCACCAGTCAGTCCAAGGCAAAGGTTACAGTACATGGTGAGGGTACTTTAAACAGAAAATAATTGTTTAATCTTGAATCGTAGTTTTTGGATTTGCTATTGCTCAAACTAAAATAGTCAACCGCTTATCACATTTATCCTAACATGGCTGATCTATCATTTTTTGTATTTGCAGATCTACATATTACCTTTGTCCAACGGATAAAGACAGCTTCTGTTGTGGAGGGTGAAAAGTGTACTTTCGAGTGCCACCTCTCTCATGAACTGGATGAAGAACCAAGTTGGACCATCAATGGTCAGGTTGTGATTACCAACAGCCGCATTCAGCTTGTCAGAAACAGGCTAATCTATAAGATGGCCATTAGGGATGTTGTTCTTTCTGACGCTGGTGACGTGGTTTTCACAATTAAAGACCTGAGCTGTAGAACTATGTTATTTGTGAAAGGTAAATAACTGTGACCATTAACGTTTTGTTGTTTAGTTAGTTTCAGGCAAAATAATAATATACTGATTGTTTTCCCACCTTAAGAGAAGCCTGTGCACATCTTCCGGGACCTGCTTAATGTGAAGGCCGTGCCTGGGGAGGACGCTGAGCTGAGTTGTGAAATCACCAAACCAGACGTCACAATTCGTTGGATGAAAAATGGACGTCAAATCAGACACAGCCCTAAGTATGAGATGAGCATGGAGAAGACCCTGGCGCGCCTGGTGATCAAGAATGCCTCTATCATAGACTCTGGTGAATACTGCTGTGAAGCTGATGGTGTTGTGTCCCGAGCCAAGGTGGAGATCAGAGGTAGCTATATTGTTCTGTTTAATCTTTAACTTAAATTAAATGTTCATTGGGATGCTGCTGATGTTTTCTTGGGTATAGCTGCAAAGCCGATATTGAACTTTTCTTGTGTTTCATGTGTTTTTCCATTAGATTCTTACAAACTATTAAGCTATTTTGATATGATGATTTACATGCCAAGTGTGCTGTGTCAGATTTATGGGATAGAATAGAACAATGAATTGGAAAGCCTGAAGTTATGTTAAATGGCGAGGTCCTTAAGTTAAATTTTATATAAACTCACGAGTAACACTATTGTTCATACTTAGACAGGCACCTGGCATCAACCTAATGCATTCAGGCATTAAGACAAAAACATAATGACTTTATTAAACTTCAGTCCATCATAATGAACAATAAAGCACAGTTAGGTGCCAAATAGACATATATCTTGCTAATATATCTTGCTATTTTAGTGTATTTTAGTCGCTACGAGCTATACAGGGAATGGTCAGGAAAAGAAGAAAAATCCAGTGAGTAGTGACTAATTAAAAAATAATTGAAAAGCAACAGCCCATAAAATAACTGTTTTAGTATGAGCTACTAATACGTATGGGCTGCAACAGCAGAGATCCACTCTGGGTGCATCTTCTGCCTCACAATGGATCTCCAAAATTGGACAATAACAGAATGAAAATCAAGTCTTTTGTCCAATTAGTCTTAATTCTGGCTATGTTGGTGATAGTTTTGGATTTTAATGTAAACCATTACTATCCTTCCATGGCCACATTGTATTACATTTTCTGGCACAAGCTCCAAGCAAAACAATGCGCCATTTCCTAAAGGTTCAAAATATTTGAAAGACCTTTCTGGAGAATAACAATGAGTTCACTGTACTTTACCTTTACAGCACCTTTAGGATGTGTAGGAAAAAGAGATTTGTATTTTGGATATATTCCTAACACATCTCCAGTAACTTTCAGTCTGCAATGTCAAAAAAGCTTCCCAAATAATCTATATTTACTCTGTTTAGAACTATATATGCAATTTTCTGTGTCTGCTGGAATTTAATCTGAAAAATCACTTTATGTAATTCAGTTATTCTGTTGGATATGCAGTGGAAATACAAGTATATTATCAGAGGATTTAAATTTAAAATCTTGAATTTTAGTATATGTTTTAGCTGAATTTACTGAACGTATTTTTTTGTATTTAATTCAGAACTTCAACACACTTTTGCAAGGGAACTGAGAGACACTCGAGGAGAAGAAAAGGGTAAGGTGATACTGGAGTGTGAGACCAGGAGGCCGGCCAGGCGCATTACATGGCTAAAGGGCATGGTGGAGCTTAGATCTGGAAAGAAGTATGTCATCAAGCAGAAAGGAGTGGTTCTTTCACTCACCATCAACTGTCTAGAAAAGACAGACAGTGACATTTATGTGTGTGATGTTGGCACCATGCAGAGCCGGGCACAACTGACTGTGCAGGGTGAGTCAATATGCTAAGAGTGTGTGGTGGTTCCATTACTTATGATCATCAATATATCCCTTAAAAGGTTCCCAATACTTGGTGTTTTAGGTTTTCTAAATGATTGTGTGATAGAGCAACACAAAGAAGTTCATAATTGTGTAGCATAAGTAAAAGGTTGCATCGGTTTCAGAAGAAAAGAATCAGTATCTGCAAATCAAGAATCAGTTTATTCATATAAAGTCGATTTAAAACAGATGTCATCTCGAGGCACTTTACAAGAAAATCAATTAAAATCATAGATGCATCATTACAAATCAGTTGGAAAAAGTTTCCAATTTAAGGAACCCCAGTAGAATCTAGCTCAGTACAAGCAGCCGTCTGCCACAACCAATTGGGGGTTTGAAGAGACAGAAAACTAAAATAGATTCAGAGGAAACTTTAAAAAAAGAGTTTATAGCAGTATTTGTAAAGCGTCGCTGGCAGCATCTCAGACCATGTTCTCCTCCAAGACACTGTCTCAGGTAACAGAACACCTGACCAGGTGTGGCTACTAAGGAGAGAAGAGCGCTAAGGGAGATCAAAAGGTTAACAAGGATAAAATAACGATAACTGAAGCAGATTGGACAAAGGAAGAAAGTAGCAGAGTGAGAAGTGGTCAGATTGTCCTCCAGAAGTCTAAGCCTATAGCAGCATAGCTATTGAAATTACTTAAATAACCATGTCTTCCTGTCTAACTGTAGAGTGAGACATGAAGAAGGTAGAGCAAAGGAAAACCATCCGTCTAGATTGAGTTCTTCCCCCAACCGAATTAGGCTGTCTTCTCTACTTCTTCCTAACTATAAGCTTTATCAACAGTTAGGTTTTAAGCCTAGCTTTGAAACTAGACAGGGTGTCTGCCTCATGGACTAAGGCTGGAAGCTGGTTTCACAGTAGAGGAGCCTGAAAACTAAAGGATCTGCCTCCCATTCTGCTTTTAGAGATTCTAGGAACGACCAGTAAACCTGCAGTGTGAGAGCGAAGTGCTCTGTTTGGGACATAAGGAGTAATCAGATCTATAATGTATCAGGGAGCTTGATTAGTTAGGGCTTTATATGTCAAAAGAAGAATCTTAAAATCTATTCTAAGTTTAACAGGGAGCCAGTGAAGGGAAGGTAATATAGGGGAAATTTAATCTCTATTTCTAAGTTTCATCAGAACTCTTGCTGCAGCATTTTGGACCAACTGAAAACTTTTAATTGCATTTTGCGAACTTCCTGCTAATAAAGAATTACAATAGTTCAGCCTTGAAGTAACAAATGCATGGAGTGGTTTTTATGCATCAGTCCTAGAGAGAATATTCCTAATTTTAGCAATATTCCTAAAGTTAAGGAATGAAATCTTAGAGACCTCTCTTATATGGGACAAAAATAACACCAAGGCTCTTTACAATGGTACCAGAGGCCTTTCAGAGTTAAAGAGCAGAAAGTTTAAAGTCATCCACATTTTTATGTTTACTAGACATGCCTGTAATCTACCAAACTGACTGGATTCATCAGGATTTATGGATAAATACAGTTGTGTATCATCAGCATATCATTGGTAATTAACACCATGCTGTGTGATGATTTTAACAATAGGGAGCATGTATATAGTAAATACAATTGGCCAAGTACAGAACCCTGTGGTAATCCAAAAGTAACCTTACAATGTGGAGAAGATTTGTCATTTAGATGAACAAACTGGGATCTATCAGACAAATACAATTTAAACCAGCCTAATGCTGTTTCCTTGATCCCTACAATGCGTTTGAGCCTTTCTATGAGGATATTGTAATCGACTGTGTCAAAACTAGCACTGAGATCTAACGGAACTATTCTAGTTCCATTAGATCTTAAGTATGTTGTTGAAAAAAGCAACAATATATTTTTTTACACATCAAAAATGAATAAAGTGGAATTTAAATTAAGGTTTAATCAAAATATCTAGCGTTTTATTATAGTCCATTGTCTGAGGCACTAAGAATATCATTTTTGACTTTAAGGAGAGCTTTCTCGGTGCTATGTTGAGAAGTAAGGGTTAAGTAAGGGTTTTATTACAGCTACCATAAGAGCCTCTGGTACATAGCAATATACTAATCACAGATTAATCATATCCAAAATAGGGGTAATAATAATAGGAAATATTTCTTTAAATAATTTGGTTGGGATTGGATCCAACATACAAGTTTAAGCCTTAGATGAAGACAATATTTTTGAAAGCTCAGAAGGACCAACTGGAACAAAACACTTCAAACGGAGATCATGCTCCAAAGCCACATTTAGTGCCTCCTCGCTTACTGAGGTAGTAGTTATGTTTGGGAGGATGCTATCAATTTTAGCTTTAATAGATTCAATTGTATCAATAAAGAATTCCATAAAGTTATTATAGCTAAGAGCTGGAGGAATGGATGGCACAACAGGGTTTTCATTTCTCGTAAGTCAGGCAACTGTATTAAAAAGAAACCTAGGATTTTTCTTATTCTCCTCTAATATTAATGTAAATTATACAGATCCAGCTGGGGGAAGGGTCCTTTTATACAGAAACACACTGTTTTTCAAGTCCTCTAAAAGTGAAGACCGCCAATTCTTCTCCAATTACCTGGTATTCTCCTTCAAGGTACGAAGTTCTGAATTAAACCAGGGAGCCAACTTCATATGAGTAATCACCTTCCTTTTTATGGGGGATACGTTGTCTAATGCAATATGTAATGAGGACATAATACTATGAACAAGAGCATCAATTTTTGTAGGGGACAAAATTAATTTGCTGCTCTACACTGCGTTTCTCTGAGCACATTTTCGTGTACAAGACAATTCAAAGTGCTTTACATAAGAAAAAAAGATCAGAAAATGAAACAATAAAATCAGCTTTGAATTTAAAAGAAATAAAATTAAAATAAAATAATAATAATAGTACTCAGTTGCTATATGCACAGTTAATTAAGGCTGTTTTCAGCCTGGATTTAAACAAAGGCAGAGTTGAAACCTGTCTCACCTCTTCAGGAAGACTGTTCCAGATTTTAGGAGCATAAAACTGGATTGAAGCCTTCCCTTGTTTGGTCCTGACTCTGGTCATCAGCAGGAGGCCACTACCTGAGGTTCTCAGAGTCCTGGCTGGTTCATATGGCTCTAACATGTCAGATATGTACTTTGGGGCTAAACCATGAAGAGACTTGTACAGAAGCAAGGCTGTTTTAAAGTCTATTATTTTAGTGACAGGAAGCCAGTGCAGAGACTTGAGCACTGGACTAATGTGGTAATATTTCCTGGTTTTGGTCAGAACTTGAGCAGCAGCATTATGGATGTTCTGAAGCTGTTTTAAGGCCCGTTTAGAAAGCCCAGTGAGCAGGCCGTTACAGTAGTCTAACCTGCTAGAGATAAAAGCATGGATAAGTCTTTCTAGGTCTGGTTTAGAGACTATTCCTCGATTCTGGCAATGTTTTTAAGATGGTAAAATGCTGCTGATGTTACTGATTTAATGTGGCTGTTGAAGTTCAGGTCAGAATCGAGTATTACCCCAAGATTTCTGACCTGATGTTTAGGTTCCAGGGCGTCAGAAGGTAACTAATGACACTTTCTCTTTGTTTCTGTGGGCCACAGACAATGATTTCAGTTTTGTCTGAGTTTAACTGGAGGAAGTTGTTCTGCATCCACAGACTGATCTGTTCAGTACAGTGACACAATAAATCAACAGGCCCATGTTCTCCTGCTGTCAGCGACACGTAGATCTGAGTGTCATCAGCATAGTT
>JAVLVB010000524.1:921407-999386 GCA_032876305.1 Orestias chungarensis
GTCCCCGGTTTCCGTGTTCTTCCCCTCGTGATTATTATTTGTTGTTTTTATCTGTTAGTTTAGTTCCTCCCTTCCCGTGTTCCTTCGCTGTGTTTATTTTAGTAGTGTCGTCGTGTTTGTTTACTTTCTGTAGTCCCGCCTCCGCTTCCTGTTTGTTTACGTCTCGCGTTTCGTCTCCGGTTGCCTGTAGTTCCCTGTATTGTTTCTGTTTCATGTTTATGTTCATTATTCATCCCCATCAATAAATAATTTATTCATTCAACTCCACCTCTGCTCGAGTCATTAAAACATTCCCTGACAAGTTTACCTTTGAGTTAAAAGCCTTTTATTAATGGTTTGTACACAGACGACAGAAATGCAAAAGTCATGGATTAAATCTTTCTATGGTTTACTTTCATTGAAATTGTCAACATATATATATATTTTTTCAGCAATTCCTATAATCTTTAAACAAAAGCTGAAGAACCAACAGGTGGAGGAAGGACACAACATCACATTACAGTGTGAGATTTCCAAAGCTGGTGTCCCAGTGGAATGGCGGCTTGGAGGAGAACTGTTGGAGAATGGAGAGAAGTATCAGATAAAGCAGAGGGATTCTAACCTGAAACTGACGATCAGAAACGCCGTGCCAGAGGACAGTGGCGTTTACATCTGCGTGTGCAGGGAGCAGAAGACAAAGGCCACCATCAAAGTTATTGGTATGAGTTTTCTTTCGTTTTTTTAAAACTTATTTTAATAAGTTTTGTTTTCTCAAGTACCATGTGCCTGTCAAAAGTCTACTAACATTTAATATTGTGCTTGTATTTAATAATAAATATAACATTTAGTTTAACTGAATAAAAAATAAATAAAAATTAAGAGCTTATTATGAATTTCATGCATGTTTTATCAGATTGACGCGAGGTCTGATTTAAATTTACAGACTAAAATGTCTACATACACTCTAGTATTGAGACAGTATTTGGTTGAAAGCCCCTTAGCAAGATGCTGAAAAGCAGCAAGCGTCTTGCAGATGTAAACAATGATACAATGAACAATTCTGGCTGAATGTTAGTCCAGAATAGGACTTAACTCACATTGCATGGTCCATCACACTCAAATTCATGCAGAGATCCCATTAATATTTAGATAAATGTTAGACCTTGATCACATTCATTTACTAGCCATTGGCAACTCTAATGGTTAGTGATTCTGGTAATTCTGGCTGTTGATTTGGCAGTTACTGTTATAAAAAAAGGCTGGGGTAAAATTTCTTAAATGTAATTTTAATACACCAGTACCACTAGCAGCCAAACAGAATAAATGCCCATAACAGTAAACGACAAAGACCATGCTTTTAAAATGTTCTGGGTTCACAAGCCTCACCTTGACTTATTCATTTGGTAATCTTGTTGATGACACACAACTTCTTTTTATCTCATCTAGCAAAAACAAAAACAAAAAAATCCTTTGATGGCATGAAATCCATGTGGGCATTTGCAAATATTAATTGAATGTACTTTCCTTGATTCCAAATATTCCCAAACCTGTTGTGAAACATATAAACAAATAAATACATGGCTATTATACAGTAAAGTGTTATTTACTATATTTGTGTTTTACAGTCCCTTCACACTGGATCAAATATGGTCCAAATCCATCATAAAATCTCAAAATCAACATGATATTCATACACTATTATCAGAGGTTTCAATAGTTTTTCTCCTTGCCTTATCTTGACCTAATCTGTATAAATAACTGTTTTAATAGTGGTTCCTGCCACGTTTAAAGTGAGTCTGAAGAGCACAGAGGTGGAAGAAGGGAATAGTGTGACTTTACATTGTGAGCTGTCAAAAAATGGAGTCCCTATTCAGTGGCTGAAAGAGGGTCAGATGCTGCCTAAAGAGTTGGGCTGTGATAAATACCAGATAAAGGTCGAAGGAAGGAAAGCTTTGTTGACTATTTTCAATGTGCAACCAGATGATGCAGGGAAGTACAGCTGCATCACTGGAGACGAGAAAACCACAGCAGAAGTCAGAGTCAAATGTAAGTTTTGGATATAAAAAAAACCCATGATACTAGTTTTATAAATTTATAAATCAATGAAATGTTGTAGCAGGTCAGCATATTTTTCATTTTTTACTGAGGAAGCCAGATACCAATTTTTTTTCTTAAACCACATTACAGCACTTCCTGTCATATTCAAACAAGAACTCCAGGGCCTGATAGTAAAAGAAGGAGACTGTGGAGTTTTCTGCTGTGAGCTCTCCAAACCTGAAGCTGTGGAGTGGAGAAAAGGAAGACTGATATTAAAGCATGGAGAGAAATATGAAATGAAACAGGCGGGTCGTCTAAATAAACTCATCATCAACAACGTAGAGGAGAGTGATGCCGGCAAATACACCGTCAAGACCAAAAACACTAAATCGACTGCTGAGCTACGGGTCAGAGGTGAGACCAAAATCTCCAGAGCTTCTAAAAATAGACCAGAAGATGTTTTATTAATGACTTTAAAGTAAAGTTGTTGTTTTTTTCTGTAAAGTTTAATTACAATGTATTCAACAGAGTCCCCTGAGCGCAGACGGCAAAAAGGTCAGCCTCAAAATAAAAAAAGCAAAAATCATACTTTCACCGTTTGAGCTCCATTGTCGTGTCACCATAAAGCCTTATTTCTCCCATATTTTCCTTCCCAGATGCTTCCCTGACTCATTCGTAATGTATTTACTGTAGTTGTAGTGTTTTTTCTTCACGTAAGTGATATTACATGTCAAACACAGTAGATTTTAAAAATCGGACACCCTTGTTGAAAATGTCGGTTTTTCAAGAGGGCAATAAAATAAATTATGTCTGATCAGTTTCAGCATTCAGTCTTCATCAGCACTTTTTCTTGAGATTAACCCACTTTCCATTATGCTTATTGTCAGAATCTTTAAAATTCTGAATATAGCGGTTGCCATTTTTACAACCATAAACAATTTTCTCATAAATTTGTTCTAAATTTTCCCTTGGCCTTTCCAGATGTTTACCTTTCTTAGTCAGTTTAGACCATCATGCCCCCTTCTCAAATGATCAGTCACGCTGTTATGATCAAATGTAGCGAACAAAGTAAGATCCTAAGATCCTAAAACACAAAGACAAACGTTTTTCAGATTCCGTTAATGGAAAGCACCTCCTTTTTTTGTCGAAACTGACCAAAATGAAAAACCTTTTCAGCAGGGAAGCAACTCAGGAGATCAATGATCAGTTAAAGTGAGTTTATTTACAATGATAAGAATATGAATGTGTTCAGGAGCGGCGTCTGGGCTGGACTCTGGAAACCAAGGTAATGGACTCTGGAGAGGGACGGACAGGTGAGTAGGTGTTACAGGTGAGTGGCTCTGTATAGTTATCTTACTTTAGGCTGGGTGATTTACCACCAGGGAGAGACGACCGGATTTGGAGGGCTCCAGTTGTGGAGTTGTTATGTTTCGCAGTTTGGGGTGTTTGCTTTGGTTGTACACATGATAACAGGTTATTAGGGACACAGAAGGAACAGGTAAAACAGCTTGCACAAAGCATGTAACTTGGGAGAAAAATGCAGAAAAGCAAAGAAGTACCATCCAAGAGTAACGACCAGGCACTGAATGACTACAACCCACTCCCCTGTACTCCACCACTCTAATTAGAGGTTTGTCAGCAATTAAACAACAAATAAAACAACAAAACACATCCATTTACTGGCTTCAACCCCCTGCCAAGCAATGGCAACATCTGATGTGATGGTTGACGGAGGTCACTGAAATATCCCTCTCTTTGGAAGGAAACAGGGGTGATCTCAAAAGATGAAAAACTGTGGAAGCAGACGTGTGTGAATTATGGGCATATTCAATCCAAGGGAAGAATTGGCTCCAGTCGGATTGGTTGGTAGAATTGAGGCAGCAGAGATTGGCCTCGACTTCTTGGTTAAGATCCTCTGTCTAAGTTTGGCCCCCGAAGCTGCATAAAAATGTCTCCAAAGTTGCGAGACAAACTGGGGGCCACGGTCAGAAAGAACATATATGGAGATACCATGGAGATTGAAGACATGCTTCACTTATAAATGGGCTGTTTGGAGAGCAGTAGGGAGTTTACGCAAGGGTACTAGGTGGCAGGACTTGAAGAAACAATCCATTATGGTGAGTATAGAGGTCATACCTTTTGAGGGTGGTAAGCCGGTGATGAAGTCGAGAGCGATGTGGGACCAGGGTCTCTTGGGAACTGGTAGCGGTTGGAGCAGGCCGGATGGAGGTCGATTAGTAGATTTATTGCTTGCACAGATGGAACAAGCTTTGATGTATTCACGGACGTCATGATGAATGGTGGGCCACCTAGGGGAACCTAGAGTGTCTTCTGGGGTTGTGGTTGAGGATCCGTGTTATCTTGGAGGACCTTCTGAACGATGTCTTCGATCTCCCAACTTACCGAGCCCACGATACAACTTAACGGAAGAAAAGTGGCTGGTTCCGTGGGTGTCATCAGGTGAATACAGATAGGAAAGAGACCCTCAGACCCTCAGCACAAGTCTGTAAGAAATCGAGAAGTTAAATCGTTAAAAGAACAGTGACCATCGAGACTGTCTTGGATTGAGCGGTTTTGCTGACTGCAAGTAAGAGAGGTTCTTGTGGTTGGTCCATACCAGTATCGGGTGTTCAGCACCTCCCAAACAAAGGCGCCACTCCTCCTGGGAAAGCTTGTTCATGGTCCCCCACATCGTAGTTCCTCTCTTGCTGGGACAGACGATGGAAAAACAAAGCTCAGGAATTGAGTTTATTGTAAGACTCGGATCTTTGTTTAAGCGGGTCGGGCTAAACCAAAACTGGTGCTAGGTTGAAGATATGTTTGAGAGTTTCGAAGAGCAGTGTCGGCAGAGGGTTTCCTGGAGAAAGGTTGCATGATGGAAGTAAGTGCGGTTAGTTGAGCGGCGATGTTGCTGTAATCCTTGATTAATTTATGGTAAAAAATTGCGAACCTGAGGAATCTTTGGAGCTGTCTGCGAGTCTTGGGTACCTTCCTCTCAGTGACTGCATCGATCTTGGCTGGATCGGCGTGTACCTGTCCGCATTCGTAAATAAAACCCAGAAAAGTGAGGGATGATTTATTAAACTCACACTTTTCGGCTTTGACATAGAGGCAGTTTTCCAAAAGGCGGCGGAGAACTCGATTTCTGGTGTTGTTCTGGGTCAATGGCTATTAGCCGTAGTAAACAGAGTGATAGATTCATGGTGGTTACTGGCAGTGGTGAGTTTGAGGTGACTAGTGGAATGGGAGATATGATGAAGGTACTTTCCATCCAGGGCAGCAACTCAGAGGGGGCGTTGAAGAGGGACTGTTTCTAACTTTAGTTGTTCAACTTGAGATTGAGATATCAGGGACTAGGGATGCAGCGTGTGTATGTGTGTGAATCTCAGGCGCACTCGCTCATGGTTTCCTCAGGCTCGCGCTCAACTCTGACAAACTGCTCACTCGTCCGCTCAGCTCGCGCTCAGCTCGCGCTCAGCTCTGTCTGCGCTCGCGGCTCTGCTGAAATGTTAGTGAGTCTGAGAGTATGAATCAACTTTGTGTATTTGGAAGGAATTATTTACTTGGATGAAAAAGGCCAGTCTTTGATTAGTTGGGAGCGCGGCTCATTTGCATATAATGTAGAGTTGCGGACGCGGAGTGAGCTGCGCGAGCGGGCGGTTTGTCGGAGTTGAGCGCGTGTCCGGGCACCTTTGAGCGGGGGCGCTTACCTGCTATTCGTGCGCACACGCTTGTGGTTGTTGCTTCTTCAGGTGGTTCTGTGCCAGCGGACCTGGTGGCACAGAGATCAGGCTCAATAGTTGCACCGCGGGTGGTATCGGTGTCGTGGTATCAATGGCAATTTTATGAGTACGAGTAGAGTACTTGAAGCCTGGTATCGGGACAATACCCGATACCAGTGTCGGTATCAATGCATCCCTATCAGGGACTGTTCACGGTCAGTGCTGACTAGGGCGCTCATACGAAAACAGTCTTTTTTGAGCTGTAAGGTAACTGGCAGAAGGAGATGAGATTGGTTAGTCTCTACCTTCTGGTCAAACTATGTCCCTGGACACAGTTGAACCTTCTTGGGAAGTTTCTCAGGTATACAGAAGGGGCAGGAAGCGATGAAGTGACCAGGATAACCACAATATAAACATTGACGGTATTTCATTCTCCTCTGCCATAACTCTGGGGTAAGACGGGTCCGACAGACCTGCATAAGTTGTGGTTAAGGGACTGATGGTGTCTTTGGAAGTGGCATACTGGGAGGAACTGAAAGGGAAGTTTTAACTGAAGGAGACGGCAACCGTTGGGCATATGGAGCAACGGCTAAAGGAGCTCTGCGGTTATCATGTTCTCTATTACCTCAGACGGTAAGTAATCCTAATGGCCAAGGCAATGAGGGCATCTACAGAGTCAGGTTCTTCTAAAATCGCAAGTTTGTCTTTGATGGACTCATTTAACCAAATGAAAAAGACACTCTTTAGCACAACAGACTCCCACCCTAAAGAGCATTGCCCTTGTTTCAGCTTCCAAATGTTACGTGCTAGAGAGAGAGGACCTGACTCCTGACAAAAAGTTATTTTGAACTAATCTACGAAATTCTTAAAACTTATATCAACTCCTCGCTCTGATTAGAGGATTGGCAGCACATATGGCCAAGGTGTTGCCATCTCGGCAGTTCCTGTGTGCAGGAACACCCCTGAAACACCCCTGGTGGAGATAAGAGGGAACAACAACAAAACCAGAAGAACACCTCCAATTCCTGAAAGTGGTGGTTTTTTGTACCTCTGTCCTGACTGATACCTCAGCGGAATGAAAGGCTTATGATCTGCAAGCAATGACCAAATCAAAAAATATGCAAGTGGGCAAAGGTCAGAAAACTCTTTCAAGGCCAACTAAACAGTATTTAAACTTAATCAGATTTACTATAGTTGTAGATGTCAGTAAGAAGACTGAATGCATTAAATTCATTTAAAAGGTGATTTAACATAGTACTACATTCTGCAGCCTACTTATTGAAACTATTGTTTTTGATTGCATTTTGGTTTAATTCCATGGCATAAACGGTAAAGTGTAAAAGTTGCATAATTCCGGGGATTTTAACAAGGGTGTGTGCATTTCTGAGATTCATGTTTTCATTCCACAACGAATCAATGCTGTGCTTGCTTTGTGATCCCAGTAAGTTAAAAACTTACTTCCAAAATTATACTTATATTTATGTAGTCTGGTATAAGTGGATGGTATCCACTTAAGACCTGAATAGGTAGAGATCATTACGAGCATGACACTTCATGTGAGGACAGCCACCTTTTCACCTGAGACATCCTCCATTCCCTGTCATAACTGCCACGTGTTTTATCCTGTCTGAAGTTTAGGACCATGACAAAAAAAAGACTGTCTTGTTTGCTGTTTTTGACAGAGCTCCCTCCAAGGTTCAAGCTACCGTTAGTTAACCATGAGGTCACAGAGGGCAACTTTGTGGCTCTGCACTGTGAGCTCAACAAGCCTGCTCCATCAGTGGAGTGGAGGAAGGGTGGAGAGCTAATCAAGAATGGAGACAAGTATCAGATGAGGAAGAAAGACCTGAATGTGGAGCTGAAGATTACTGACCTAGCAGTGGAAGACACTGGAGATTACACTTGTATATGTGGGGGAGAAAGGACAACAGCTCGGATCATAGTGAACGGTGTGTAAAACTTCATGATATTTAAATCCAGCCCTGGGGTCTTATATCATTGTAGTTTAATGTTGTTAGATTAAAACAGATATTTATCTTAGTAAGAAAAAATGCAATTAACCAAGGTGCATTCATCTGAGATGACCATCAATGGAATTAATAATCCACTAAACTGGATTATCAACAATTAAGTGGATTCAAAACATGTGAAATTATGTGAGTGGATATGCAATAATTTTGCTTTGTTTGATATTTAAGTGCATTTTTGTTGTGGTGATGGAATAATGTCATCAAAATGATTGTGAAAAGGCGATGTTGTGATGACGAAAGTGATTGCTGTTTAAACTTTAAACAGATGGACAAGATTATTATTGTGCTTAAGTTCAATAGATAAAAAAAGAAGGAATGAAATATTTTCATGCGGTAATTCCTTTTTCAGTTTATTTTTTATTTTGCTTGCAATTATTATGTGACTATTCCGGCTGCTGAGATGTAACCGGTCAAAGTCTGAGTATTTTTGTTTACTTTTACTCTAGAAAGCCCCATTAAATTTATTGAAGATCTCAAAACTATACACGTAGAGGAGGGTAATGGAGTGACCCTCAGTTGTGAGCTCTCTAAACCAGGCTTCCCAGTGCAGTGGAAGAGAGAGAATACTTTGCTAACCAACAGTGAGAAATACCAGATAAGGCAAAGCGGCCCCAAGCAAGAACTTCTCATTAGGAAAAGTCTCCCAGAGGATGGTGGCTCTTACAGTTGCATTTGTGAGGATGTTAAAACTACAGCAAGAGTTGCAATTACTGGTAAGGCACAGCAGAACTATGTTAAAATGATATTATATTGTGCATTAAGAGTTTTGTTGTTTTTATGTATTTTTTGTTTCCTTCAGCAATTCCAGTGACTTTCAAGCAGAAACTAAAGAACCAAGAAGCAGTAGAGAATGGCTATCTAAAATTACGCTGTGAACTTTCCAAATCCGGACAAGCGGTAGAGTGGAGGAGAGATGCCCAACTTCTGAAGGATGGAGAAAAATACCAGATGAAGCAGGAGGGCCGAGCAGCTGAGATGTTTATTACAAATGTAACCCTAGCAGATGCAGGAGAATACAGCTGTTTTGCTGGGATTGCTGCAACGTCAGCAAGCATCAAAATTAGAGGTACGCTTTATGTGAAGTTACGGAGAAAGACAGAGGAGTTCCTGCAAAATAAGAAAGTTAAAAGCTTCTGAAACATGAGCTCTTCCATTGTAGATAATTTCTTAAAATATTTTTTAGCTCTTCCTGTAACATTCAAGAAAGACGTTAAAAACTTGGAGGCGAAGGAAGGAGACAGTGCGGCTTTCTGTTGTGAGCTCTCCAAACCCGGAGCTCCCGTTGTTTGGCGAAAAGGCAGAGTAATCCTGAAGGCTGCCTACAAGTACGAGATGAAACAAGAAGGAGGTCTTGCCAAGCTGATCATCAACAATGTGGAGGAGAGCGACGCTGGCAAATACACTTGCAAAACAGAGGACAGCCAATCGACCGCTGAGCTCACTGTCAAAGGTTGAGGGAAGAAAATATATGAAAAATATAACATGAAAAGTGCTGCCATGATAACGCTGAAAAATACGCCTGATTTTAATTATAAACATTAGCTTATATTTAAAGAAATTAGATAAATTCATTGAAATAAGTATTTTTTCCAGGCGTAAAAATTGCTTCACTTATTAGTACATATAGAGGACATCATAAATAAAAAACATATATTTTGTACATTAGACAAAATAAAACATATGAAATAAATAACAAACATAATTAAATTCTTCTTATTGCAGCTCCACCTATCACATTCAAAACAAAGCTAAAGAGCCAGCAGGTGGAGGAGGAAACAAGCATGACCTTGAGCTGTGAGGTATCAAAGCCCGGCCTCACAATGGAGTGGATGAAAGGGAAGGAAGTGCTGAAGAATGATTTCAAGTACCTGATTAAAAATCGGAACAGCATCTCGGAGCTTACCATCAAAAACACCCAATTGGAGGACAGCGGACTCTACAGTTGCATCTGTGGCGATGCAAAGACCACAGCCCATGTCACAATTACACGTGAGGATCCTTCTGATATTATAAATGTCATCTAGTGGGACAACTTGTTCTCTTTCAAATGTCTGGAAAATATTATTGTAAACTTGATTAATATCATTACCTTAAAGGTTGAAAATTAATAAAGCAGAAAAATACAAAAGAAAATGCAAATCAAACAGTAAAGTTTAGATAATTTCATTCAGTAAGAGGTTGAATTATCCACCCATGCAAGTGAAGGACAAACGATTGTTTTGTCTTAGTATTCAAACATCAATTACAGAAGTGAACTAATACTTTTTTTTCTCACTAACGTGAACATAAATATGTCCTGTTGCTTAAATGTTGCTTCCCTCTCCTGATCGCCTTTACTACAGCAGTTTAAACTTTGCTTATGTTGCAAAGTAGCTGATGATAACATAATGATAGCAATTATTACTAAGAAAATGTGAGTTAAATAAATTAGACAGTACGATAGGACAGTCTAACATTGCAGAAATTCAAACTACCTTAGCTAGTTGCTTAAGGAGTTGCATGCTATAAACAATAAAGTCAAAATATTACACCAAGGAAGTGTTTGTTTTCGGAAAAGACAGTGCTCCGGAATTACTTGCAATACATGACCTTTCAGAGCACCACCTTTTTTTAAACCTTGAAGAGATGAGGATATGACATACATGATTGTAGCTTTGAGAAAACTAAAATGTTTTAAGAATTTATATGCAGTATTGGGAAAAATATTACAGGTCTTGGTAGAAAGAAGGACTTATTCTTGTGCAACTTAATGCAACTCAGCATGTATAACCCAGGCATTTTATAATGCAGAATAGACCTCATTATTCATTTGGAGTTAAAGTGAGATACACATTGTGTTGTCCATCCTAAAGATAAACTAATTATGTTTTCTTGAATTTTTATTTATTGAAATTGTATTAGCATTAATATAAATCGCTGTAGTTGTGTAAATTGAGTTTTTTTTTGTTTGCCACTGTCTTCTCAGCCATCCCTCTAACATTCAAAATGGGCCTGAAGAACCAGGAGGCACCAGAGGGAGGGAATGTGTGCCTGCGTTGTGAGCTGTCCCGTGCCGAGGTGCCCGTGCAGTGGTGGAAAGGAGAAGACCAGCTCTACCACGGGGGAAGGTTCCTGCTGACACAGAAAGGGAAGATAGCTGAGATGACCATCAGAAACATACAACCAGAGGATGTTGGAGAGTACAGCTGCATGTTTGGGGGTCAAAAGACAACAGCTGAAGTCAACGTGAGAGGTAAGGGCAAAATTATCCTCATAACCTATAGATTTCCACTGTTGTCTTACGTTGAGATAAACATTTTTTTTGTACTGAGCTCATTGTTATGTTCTTAGACTGAGACAGTAGGAGCCAGAATTTCAGCCAACACAGCTTAGAGATATTATATATTAAAGTTTATTAAAATTAAAAAAATTAAAAAACAATGCAGGGACTTAGGAAGGACTCGTGGTCAGTGAGCATAAACAGGGTCCTACCAGGGAGGCAGAGGCAGCAGACAAATCCAAGCAGCAACGCAAACGGCAGGAGTCCAACACAGAATGCAGGCAAATGTCCTTAATATCCAAAACAAGGAGGATTTCCAAAGGGTGAGGCAAAGCAGGGAGGTTACAGAAGAGACAAACTGCTGGACATTTACTTGCTGGTTGCTTTCAATAATCTGGCAAAGAGGCTAAGAATAATGACTGGTTAAATAGGCAGAGGAAAGGTGGGAAGCATGAAATAAATGTACAATCAGCAAGGAAACAGAATCCACCCTAACCTGCAAGGCTTTGAATTAAGTCCTGAATATACATTTAAAAAAGCTAAAAACCTGTGAATAAATAATGAATTTGGCTGAACTAGACTTTTCTTCAGCTCTATCTCTAAAATCCAAAGGCTGACTGCTTAATATTATTTTCTTTTTGCTTTGGTATTGCAACGAAACAAAGGGAAATTAATATTATAAATAATAATTAGCTTTAGGTAAGTACAAGGATGTCCACCCTGTCTTGTCACTGAAAAGTAACCCTTAAAGGTTTGTGTTTTGTTTAGGGCATGTATATATTCAAATTTTTTTTAGAATAATTTCTCCTTTTTGTGTTCATCAGCGGCAGCATCTGTATACTTTGAGAAAGAACTACAGAATCAAGTGGTTATGGAGGGGAAATCTGGGATTTTGTCCTGTGAAGTTTCCAGTGCTAATGTTCCTGTCACTTGGAAGAAAGACAGCACTGTTGTGGAAGATGGTGCACATTACATAGTAAAGAAAAAAGGCCCCTTGCACACTCTGGAGATTAAACAACTGCAACTGACGGATTCTGGAGAGTACTGCTGCATCACTAGGGGAAAGAAGACCACTGCCAAGCTGATTGTGAGGGGTAGGTAATGTAACAGCAAAGTGATATGTAAGGTGACACCTTACTGGCAAACTGTGTGTTTTAAATTTAATATTCATTGTATTTAAAGTAAAGTAAGTGTTCAGAACCCTGTAGATGTGAATATCCTCCTCTTTATTAAAGCTTAAACACATCCATGTCTGGGAGGAAAGTGATTACTTTGTGTGTGTGCACATCCTTTAACTGTTGCTTTGTTGAAGCATCTTCTGATCCAGCCGTAGCTTCTTTGGCAGAAACCTGGCTGCTGTTAAAGCAAATCTGTCAATACAGTCACCTGTATTCTACTTCCTCTTTCTCCATAGAGCGCGTCAAGATTGTAAAAGAGCTACAGAACTTAACAATGACAGCCGGAGAGGATGCTGTGTTTGTGTGTGAGCTGAGCCATGCGGAAGTGAGGGAGGGCATCTGGTTTCTTGGTTCGAGTCCCCTGCAGAAGAACGAGATGAACCAGATGACGTGCCTTGGACGGCAGCACCGCCTGGTCCTCACCATGACAACACCGGAGGAGACAGGATGTGTAGCATTCATGGTTGGGGATCAGAGGACCTCTGCACAACTGCTTGTTGTCCCTAAGCCCAAAGGTGAGTAGACAAATTGGGTCAAAGTAAACTTAACATTATCTTATCTCATTTACATCATACACTGACTTCAAATATTAGTTTTGTTTGAGGAGAAACCCAAAGACACTGTGATCATGGAGGGAGAAACAGCTGTCCTGTCCTGCGTTACATCTGATTGCAACACCTTGGTTACCTGGAAGCGTAACCATATCCCACTGTGCAGTGGTGATAAATATGAAATACGCAAGGAAGGTAAAGTCAACTTGATGCTTATCCATGATGCGGAGCCCCAGGATACTGGCACATACACTTGTGATACAGGAGATGTGCAGAGCAGTGCCAAACTAACTGTAACAGGTAATCATTTCTTGCCTGCAGGTTGAATATTCTGTCAACTTATAAATAATTTCCATATGTATCACTTTTAAATTTTATTCCAGAACTTCCTCCATTCTTTCAAGAGGAGCTGCAGAGTGTGGAAGTTGAAGAAGGGGGCTCAGTCTGCCTCTACTGTGAGCTCTCTAAAGTAGGAGTGCCGATTCAGTGGAAAAAGGACAGGCTGCCTATAAGAGTGAGCAGGAAGTATGAGATGAGGCAGGACGGCTGCTTTCTTCAGCTTTACATTAAGGAGCTCAAGCTTGAGGACAGTGGCAGCTACTCATGTCAAGCCGGGAGTGCAGACACAACTGCAACTGTGTCTGTGAGAGGTGTGTGAATCTCCAAACGTTTCAGTTTTGTCACCTAACACCGTTAATTTTTTTATTTTCATTGTATTTTTCTTTTAAATCTTCCCTTAGAGATGCCCCCATGCTTCATGAAAGAATTAAGAAGTCTGGAGGCGGAGGAAGGAGTTGCAGCTGTCCTCAAGTGTGAGCTGTCTAAACCAGGGTTATCTGTGCAGTGGAAGAAAAACGGATTGCCACTTAGAGATGGCATGAAGTACAAGATAAAACAAGATGACTGCCTAATCCAGCTCCTCATCAGTGAGCTGAAATTAGAAGATAGCGGCAGCTACACATGCCAAGCAGGAAATACACAGACAACTGCCAATGTGACAGTCAAAGGTAATAATTGAAATCATTTATGGGAAGTTGACGGGAACATTTATCCATTAAAATATTTTACAAAACAACTATAAGTATTTACTAGCTTAAGTTGTTCCTTGCATCTTCTCACATCTATCCTAGAGCTCCTGGCCTTTTTCAAGAAAGATCTGCAAAACATAAACGCAGATGAAGGAGAGTCAGCCTCACTTATCTGTGAGGTCTCTAAACCTGGAGTGAACGTTCAGTGGAAGAAGAACAAGGTGCCTCTAAGAGCCAATAGGAAGTATGAAATGAAGCAGCAGGAGTGCCTCCTACAGCTGAACATCAAGGATGTCAAACCTGAGGATAGCGGCTGCTACACTTGCCAAGTTGAAGAAGCAGAGACCAACGCAACTGTGTCAGTAAAAGGTCTGCGCTTTTGAAAAACGTCTGCAAGATTTTGCTTTTTTGGGGGGGTTATGTGAACTTTTACCTGTTTTCACAGAGCTTCCACCATTCTTTAAGGATAATTTAAAAACTCTAACAGCTGAAGAGGGAGGCACAGCCTCCCTTTGTTGTGAGGTATCCAAGCCTGGTCTACAGGTACAATGGAAGAAGAACATGCTGCCACTGAGAGCAAACAGGAAATATGAAATGGAGCAGGATGGCTGCTTCCTCCACCTGTGCATCAAAGATCCTAAACCTGAAGATAGTGGCAGCTACTCCTGCCAAGCTGGAACTGCAGAGACCACTGCAACTGTGACGATAAAAGGTTAAAAAACAACAACAAGAAAAACATTTGAAAAGCTTTTAACAGATTTTAAAAGGAAAATTATGATATAATTATTCATCTACTTGTCATTAGTAGAATAAGAAAAATAATAATTTTTTCAATTTTTTCAGAACTTCGTCCGTTTTTCAAAAAAGAGTTGGTAAATGTGGAGGCTAAGGAGTGTGGAGCAGTGTGTTTGTGCTGTGAAGTGTCCAAACCTGGAGTGTCTGTACATTGGAAGAAAAACAAGATGCCACTCAAAGCCAGCAAGAGGTATGAGATGAAGCAAGAAGGCTGTTGTGTTGAACTTCACATTAACGATGTAAAACCTCAGGACAGCGGCAACTACTCATGCCAAGCTGGAGCTGCAGAGACTACTGCAACATTATTTGTGAGAGGTTTGTCCGTTCAAAAAACTCAATGGTTAATTCTGCTGCATGAAAATGTTTTTAGTCAGCAGAACAGAATCTTTTAGGCAACATTAAAATCCTTGACATGATAATTTTACAGAACACCCAGTTTTCTTCATTAAAGAATTACAAAACATGGAGAAGGAAGAAGGTTGTACCATCTCTTTGTGCTGTGAACTTTCCAAACCTAATGTTTCTGTGAACTGGAAGAAAAACAAGCTGCCGATAAGAGCCAGCAGGAAGTACGAACTGAGGCAAGAAGGATCCATCGTTCAGCTACATATCAAAGATCTGAAACTTGAGGATGGTGGCAACTACTCATGCCAAGCAGGAAGTGCAGAGACAACTGCAACCTTGTCTGTAAGAGGTGGGTGAAGGTCAAATACTTTTGGGTTTGTCAATTAACCTTGAGAGAAAATTAAATTCATTGTATTTTGTTTAAACATTTGCTCAGAGACACCCCCATTTTTCAAGAAAGAATTAAGAAGTGTGGAGGTGGAGGAAGGAGGTGCAGCTGTCCTAAAGTGTGAGCTGTCTAAACCAGGGTTATCTGTGCAGTGGAAGAAAAACGGATTGCCACTTAGAGATGGCATGAATTACACGATAAAACAAGATGGCTGCCTGTTCCAGCTCCTCACCAGTAAAATGAAACCAGAAGATAGCGGCAGTTACACATGCCAAGCAGGGGACACACAGACAACTGCTAATGTGACAGTCAAAGGTGATAATTGAAATCATCAATGGAATTTTGACAGAAACATTTACCTGTTGAAATAAACTACAAAACAACTTGTCACTATTCACTAACCTTACTCGTATTCACTAACCTTACTCGTATTAACCATTTTTGTCATTGCAATTTGATGTGTTTTTTTTAGAACTTCAGCCTTATTTTAAAAAGGATCTGCAAAACATTAAGGTAGATGAAGGAGGGACAGCATCCTTTGTTTGTGAGGTTTCTAAACGTGGAGTGTCTGTTCAGTGGAAGAAGAACAAGGTGCCTCTGAGAGCCAATAGTAAGTATGAGATGAAGCAGCAGGAATGCCTCCTACAGCTTAACATCAAGGAAGTCAAACCAGAGGAAAGTGGCTTTTACACTTGCCAAGTAGGAGATACAGAGACACACGCCTCTCTTGCAGTGAAAGGTTTGTGAGTTTCAGAAAGGCCTTCATAAATAAAACTGAAAAATTCATATTTCAGAGCAAGAAAACATTAGCCACCATGCCAAAGTTTCACATTTCTGTTTTTTTAAAACATTCGGTTTCTGCTTAGAGCTCCCACCGTTCTTTAAGCAGCATTTGAAAAATGTGACCTTTGAGGATGAAAGCACAGCCTTCCTTTGCTGTGAGGTATCAAAGCCTGGTCTACCAGTGCAATGGACGAAGAACAGGCTGCCACTGAGAGCAAACAGAAAGTATGAAATGAAGCAAGATGGTTTTTTACTCCAGCTTTACATCAAAGATCTGAAACCTGAAGATAGTGGCAGCTACTCGTGCCATGCTGGAGCTGCAGAGACCACTTCAACTGTGACAGTAAAAGGTAAACATACCCCGAAAAAGAATCATTAACACAATAAAGCCTTATAAATGTATTTTTTGTGGGGCGTATGACATTTAGGAGTGTCTAAATGCTTTTTCAGGATTAAGATAGTCTTTTCTTGTTTATTTTCCCAGAAGTTCCTCCATTTTTCAAAAAAGAGCTGGTAAACGTGGAAGTTAAGGAATGTGGAGCAGCGTCTTTGTGCTGTGAAGTGTCCAAACCTGGACTGTCTGTGCACTGGAAGAAAGACAAGATGTCGCTAAGAGCCAGCAAGAGGTATGAGATGAAGCACGAAGGCTGTCGTGTCGAACTTCATATTATTGATGTACAGCCTGAGGACAGCGGCAGCTATTCATGTCGAGCAGGACCGGCAGAGACCACTGCAACAGTATTTGTGATAGGTTTGTATTAACATATTTAAGAAAAATTCATTTGCATTATATCAAAACCACTTGACATATTTTTTATTTGTTCACAGAACATCCTTTATTCTTCATCAAGGAGTTGCAGAATATGAATGCTGAGGTGGGAGGGATGATCTCTATGTGCTGTGAACTTTCCAAACCTGGAGTTTCAGTGCAGTGGAAACAAAACAAACGGCCGCTAAGAGCCAGCAGGAAATATGAGATGAAACAAGACGGTCTCCTCCATCAGCTTAACATCAAAGACCTTAAATGTGAGGACAGTGGCAGCTACATGTGCCAAGCAGGGAGTGCAGAAAGTACTGCAAATGTGACAGTTCAAGGTGTGTTTATTTTAACATTAGAGATTCATTATTATTTATTTTAAAAAGTAGTTCTTAATCCGTTTAGTATACAGACTTTGTCTGCTGACTAATAAAAACTAAGATTAATTGTTGCTTCAAACAGAAATGACTTAGTAGGAATGTAAATGAGCGTAAGCATCTTTATGTACTTTATACTGTAGGGTGTATAATTTGGATATCAGCAATCTCAATCTGCCTGAGAATTTTCTTTATGACATTTAAGAAAACATTTCAGTTTTTACGCAACAGGTATGATGTGGATATATGTCAGTGCTACAACATTTACACGACTGGTTTACAAATATGATAGCAGTTACACAAAGACTAGCATTACTACTATGGTAAACGGTATGCAATGGTATGGGAATCCTCCGTCTGCTCTGATGAAGATTAATTTTCCTTGTTATGCTGAGTTCTTGAAGTAATGTTAGTTAATCTACTCTGATCAGTTTGGCTCCTAATTTTATTACAACACTGGGCGCCCATCTACAAAACAATTTCCTTCGGGATCAATGAAGTCTATCTTATCTTATTACTTTCAGACTGTCGTTACAGTCACTAATATAGCTAAGAAATCACGACTGATGATGAAGACATGGCAAACATAAGGTACATGTCCCCCTAAAAAACGAACACTGTAAATTTCACATCCTTGATCCTTTCATACATGCAACGATCTTGATAGGACCACATAAAAAGCTTTAAAAACTTCAAAATGATAGGAAATATCCTTCATAAAACCTGCCTTATTTTGTCATGTTTACCCAGCATATGTTAAGATAGGATAAAAGGAAACCATGCTTTAGTAGTTACTGTTAACCAAGTTATTCATTTGGAATATGTGTATGTATCTTGATAGGATTTTAAAGTGAATTCTTAATGAAAGTATGTTCTGAATACATATGACACAAATATAATTTACTGTATTTTTTTATTTTAAATCTGTTTAGAGCTTGCTACATTGTTCATCAAAGAATTACAAAATGTAGAAGCAGAAGTTGGCAATGCAGCTTCTTTGACCTGCGAGTTATCCAGATCTGGAGTGTCTGTGCAGTGGAAGAAGGATAATCTGCCTCTGAGAGCCAGCAAAAAGTACGAGATGAAACAGGATGGCCGGTTCTTGCAGCTTAACATCCAGCAGCTTAATTCTGAGGACAGTGGTAGCTACTCATGTCATGCTGGAAATGCAGAGACAGCTGCCACAGTGCAAATTAAAGGTGTGTACATCTTGATTTTTAACTTAGGGTTTATCAGATCAATAATACTCTTTTGATATTAATCAAAAATGTTCCCTCTGTAAAGCACCTCAACCTCCACAAGAGGCAACATCTAGAACAGCACTGGCACAGGTGAAAAGTCCTGTCTCTAAACTAGCTCCTGCTTCAGATAATGAAAGGTCCGACCTTCCTGAACCCAACCTGCCTCCACCAGACCCCAAAAAGAGGACTAATAGGAAAGCATCCATAAGTATATTGGAAAAAGACACAGAGCAAGTTTTTAACACTAAGGTGTTGTTGCGGAATGTCAACAATGAAGTCCTCGTGGACGTCCAACATAAGGGATCTATGGAAGAACACTTTGATGTTGCTCAGAATGGTGGAAAAGTGGAGATGGGTGAAGAGAAACAGAGTGAGGTTAACATAGTTCAGCTACCAGAGAAGGATAATAAGCTGGGATGGAGGATTGAAAAGCCAAGTTCACCTCTCGGGACAGAAAACAATTTTATGGAAAAAGGACAACCAGAAGGGAATGCTGGAAAGGTTGTTAATTTGAATCAGTCAGACGGGCGTATGCCCTCAGACATTAGACCTTTGAGAAATAAAAGTGAAGTGGGAGAGACACATGAGGAAGAGACTTTAAAACCACCAGTGAGATCTAAGATGCAGGTGGCAAATGAAGAACAACCACACAAATTAATTACAAAACAAACAGAGGATAGAAATACTCAACTAACCAAGATTTCTCTAAAACAGTCTAAAGAGTATAAAGAGAGAGAAAATGGGCAAGCCTTCACAGAGAAGGCACTGACACAAACCCCTGGAACAAATCTGGTTGAGAAGCATTTAGTAGAAGAGTCACAAAAAAATGGGGATGAAATTCCTGAATTTGCACCACCAAAACCACCTCAGAGAAGAAAGAGCAAAGCAAAAATAGGAATTGAAAAACTATTCTTAAGGGACACTGAGAGTGATCAAAAAAATTTACAGCAGAAAGGTGTTTTACTACAGTTTTCTAAAGAGAAACCAAACAAACAGCTAAAAACACCACTGAAGAAAGAGGTAGGAGAAACTTCAAGATTGGATAGAAATACGGTTCTCGCAACTGATAGTGAAACAGAAGATAAACACAAGCAACCTGTAAAACAGCCAGTAAAACCAATTACAAAGGAACCTGGACTAATGACGGAGATAAAGGTGGCTGTTGAGCCAATGACAAGAGTGGAGCAAACACAACCAACAAGGTTGGAAGAAAACATTCCTCTGCTCTGCATATCGGAAGAGGAAACTTTCTCAGAGGCCTTAACTGATCTTCCTCCAAACACCCACCAACCCGCTGACACTGGAAGACAGACAGGACGGCTGTTTATCCATGAGGTACAGCCACAAGAACCTTCTCCTCTGGAGACTGATGTAGACAAAGAGGATGAACCAGAAATGCAAGATGCTGCAATTAAGATCCAGGCAGCCTTCAAAGGCTACAAAGCTCGCAAAGAAATGCAACCTGTCTTTAAGGAGGTGTTCAAGAACCAAAATGCTGATCTTAATGGTACACTTGTATTAAAGTGTGTTGTTGATGGAAGACCCGGCACTGTGCGCTGGTTGAGAAATGGCCAACAAGTGGTCAACGATCCCAGATGCCGGATTGAGACAGCCGAAAATGGAGAATGCATACTTGTCGTTAAAAACCTGAACAATAGCGACAGTGGCGTTTATACCTGTGAAGTGGCAAATAAGTTTGGTATGACCTCTTATAATGGAAACATAACTTTAGTGAAAACTATGCCACCTGTTCCTGTAGCCCAGAAGCCAATAAAACCATGTCTTGCAGCAATAACTCCTCTGCAGCTTGCACCTCAAAAGCCTGACACCCAGGATATGACACAAAATATAATTCACAGTCCATCACAGGAACCTCCATGTACAGATGCTGAGAATTATGTAGAAACTGTGAATTTATCTCTATGGGATGCCTACATCCTAACAGAACAGAGCAATCAAACACGCCTGCCAGAGAGAAGATCTTCACTTATTGCTGTCAGTTCCTGTAAGTAAAACATTAGATTTTTAGTTATAAAAAACTGGGGTTTTGCAAAGTAATGCAATTTCAAGTCAAACAACAAGTTACATATTTTCATCACTCTCTACCTTTCGCAGTGTCAAGTCCGTCAGAGTATGACACAGCCCCAGATGTAATGGAACCTGTTGAAACAGTTCCAGTAAAACCAAGGTAGTCGTCCATATATAGTTATCATATTTAGATGCTTATCTTGAATCTTGAGCTACTGTCACAAAAAAATTACTTTATTAAAATTTTAACAGGGAAAAACCTAAACCAGCTGATGCCATTAAGCCAAAGGAAAACACAGAAGAGACAGCTGCTCTGAAACCTCCTAAGAAACTGTTGGATGTTAGAGGTCAGCAAAATAAATAAGGTTTTCTGTATGTTTGTTTTTATTAATGTGCAATTACAATAACTAAAATCTAAAAACAAATAATTCGGAACATCAGATAGACACACCAATCAAAAATCATCTGTACACCTGCAAGAAAGTCAGTTACATTTTCACAATGATGTAAAATAGCTTTGAAACACAAATTTTTACTGTTAAACCAGGCTCTTAATTGATAAACTATTAAATCACCAACCATTAAGATCATCAGTAATTTTACTTGCTATTATTGTAAATAAATGTGATGTGCTAAGGAAAGGATAGGACGTGCACACAAACCTTCTACATGTTTTTTGATAACTGCTGCATTCATGCATCCATAGCTCCAGTTACTTTTTAAAAATGCAATCTCTTGATTTAAGCTGTGCTTTGATTTCCTCTCTCATTACATTATATGGAAGGCTTATTTATCTCCCTGATGTATGGATAATTTTATCCCACACAACTGGTTTTAGTCTAGGAACTATCATGTTGTTAGTTGCTGTTTGATTCCAAACAGCACTTGACTTATGGCTGTGTTGTGCTCTAAGACCAGCTGCATCTCTAAGATTTATTCCTAAAGCATTCCTCTTAGATGTCATTATCAACACATCAAAACCTTTGATCATATATCACCTATGATCAAAACCATGTATCCCTTTGTCTTGTGTGTGTGCATCCTCTGTGAATAAGGCACCATTCCATTTGTACATTTAAACGTCCAAAATACCATTATTTCTGTCTTGCTATTATTTTTGTCTTACTACAACCAGAATTATTTACAATGAAGCACCAACAATGTTTCCCTATATTCTAATTTAAAGGAGCTCATGATATTAAATTCAAAATGCCATCTCCAAAGCACCATCGAACCCACACACCTTTAACAAGTACTGTGTCTGGATCTGAGTCAGAGGGTGAAGAGGACAGACGAGAGGTGCATTTTACATTCTAATCCTGTTTGTAGAAAATCTGATCTAATCAAGTCATTAGTCTATCCTTTTTCTCTTGCTCAGACATTTGAAATATACGTAGCTCGAGCAGACTGTAGTCCTAATATTGGGAGTAAGGACAGTTTAATTCTGAAAGAGGGTCAGTTTGTCGAGGTCCTGGACTCTGTTCATCCTGACAGATGGTTGGTGAGGACCAAACCAACCAAAACCAACCCCGCTCGACAGGGCTGGCTGTGTCCAGCCTACCTAGAAAAGAAGAGAAAAGTAAGTTATACTGTATACTGTAAATATTCTTGGTGAATTTAGTTAAAATGATAGATTCACATAGACTGGCTGTTTTTCCTTACTTACATTGTCAGACTAAACCTTTCCTGTAATAGATACTGTAGGATGGCAAGCCTAGGTTTTTATAGCTTTTCTTAATCTAAGAAAAGCTATAAAATAGAAATGATCACAAAAACGTCTTTAGTGTTTGGTTTGACTACCTTCGAGCTGTATGCCAGACACTTTCGGTATCCTTCCACAAGCTTCTCACAAGTTGTTGGACTTTTGGCCTTCTCCACCTGACATTATTGGTCTAAATAGTTTCCCCCACATATTTTGTAGCTACTTTTTGTAAGCCATGATGTCCACAAGATATAAGGTCATGGCTTACTCCAAAACAATACCTTTTTAGCTAATTTTGTCGTATTTTTGAAATCTTTGATCTTGAGACCATCATGTGGAGAAGCCTTAACATCATGGTTTGTATTTTGTCTTATGTGATGAGTGGCCTTTATGCGCATAGCACAATATAACTTGTTACATTGTTATTTATTCCTCTCCCTTACCAGCTTTAGCTGTCATTGTCTGTGTCTTTTGCCCTTGTTTTAGGGTTGGTATGAAATTTTAATGGCAGAAAAAATAATCTCTGGATTACAGAGCCATAGATATAATTGTATGAAAAGGTAAATAGGAAATCTTTAGCTACAGATTGTACAAAATGGTGAGTGTTAGGATTAATACAGGAAGGTTTTGTCTTATGTAATGACAGACAGTAAAGAAAAATGTAAATACTATGCATGTAAATATCTGGTTTCATCTGTACATGAACATAGTTTTGGTTTAGTTTAGTTTTGTTCCACTATTTGCAGAGACATGACAGTGTTTTATGATAAATGCCTGACTCCTTTTTCCAAACAGGAAATCTTACCTCATAGGAGGGTTGCTCAAGAGGATCTCGATGGAATTGGGTCTACAGGGGAAGAGTACAGGATAGCGCTGAGGTCTTCTCTTCTTATTTTTCAGAATCTACTAGACTTAAATAAAATGGATTTAAAGTTGAATAATGGTTGTAGCACATCACAGATAATGTTTGATAATGCTTACATTGCTTGTATTTCCTGATATCTTTAGTCAGCTGATTAAAGGCTTGATTGATGGAGAAGAGGAGTTTGTGAAGGCAATGAAGATGTTTATTAATCAACAGCTTAATCATTTGGAATGTAGCCACCATTTCCCCGTTAACATCCTCAACCAGAAAGATATAATTTTCAGGAACATTAGAGACATTGTTGATTTACATGAATGGTAATAGACTCACCTCTCCAATTATTTTTTTTTTTTAAAGAAGGTCACTATAAAGTTCTCAGTAATACATTTGTTTTCAGTTTCATCCTCCCTGGTCTGAGAGAGTGCATCACAGATGATGATGTTGCAATGTACCTAATCACGCACGCTACATATTTTGAAAAGTATCTGCACTACATGTTGGGGCAAGCCCAAGCAGAGGCCTGCATCAGTGACAAGGCAGTTCAACAATACTTCAAAGTAATTCACTTCTTTGTTCACTAGATTGAAATGTGCAGAAATACTCATATTTAGAAATGCAGATTTATTGCACCAACCTAATGTTTATCTCTTTTTCAGAACATATCAGTGCCTCAGCAGCCTGGCGACATCCCAATCATGGATGTCTTTACATTCCTCCAGCAGCCAGTAGAGAGGATTCAGACTTACCAGGCTTTACTGAAGGTCAGATAAAAACTTTTTTTCTCCTATTGTAAAGAATATTTTGCTTTTGAAGAATGCAGAAAACATGTAATATGTACTCTTCACATGGGATTTTCTAAAAAACCAAACATTTAAGCACCTCATAAAACGTTATACCTCATTAGCTGTTGTACTGTAGTGCAGCTTTACAAACTATTAAAGATGAGTGGATCCTATTATCAATATTACCAATCAATCAGAACCCCTCACCTAAACAGTTAACTCCTCAATTTAAAAGGGTCCCAGGCAGTCTTTTACTATATACACTTTGATTTAAGTGTTTTAAAAAACTCTTTTTTTTAGCATCCAATTATTTAAAAAAATGTAATTTATCCATCCATTCGTATGTCTATCCATCATTGTGTTTATTAACTTCCTTATAGTCTGTTGGTATTTTCTGAAATATATGCAAAAAAAGAGCTTAATTAACAATAAACACATTGGGTTTAGGTTTAGGGTATGGGAAAAAAAAAATTTAATCCTTTAAATACCTTATAAGTTCTTCAGGTCTTATTTCTGTTTTCAGCCATGTCACATAATTATTAACTGATTGTCAGGAGCTGATTAAGAACAAAGCGAAGAGTGGCCAGAGCTGCTATCTGTTGGAGGATGCCTTCTCTGTGGTGTCCTGCTTGCCCTGGCGGTCAGATAACCTGCATCGAGTTTCCCTGATTGAAAACTATCCCGCTCCTCTCACTGCTCTGGGAGAACCTGTGCGACAGGTAAGGAGAAAAGGGGTTCTTTGGTTTTAAACTTCCATTTTTGTAAAATAAATCTTTATAAAAAATTTGTTTTTTCTTATCACAAAAAATATATTAGTAAAGGAAGGGGCCAGTTTAAATGAAAACGTTCCATGTCTTTCATAATGAAGCGTTCTGTTCTTATAATAACAAAACATTTGAAGCAATTTTGTTTAAACTCTGATTTGACCTTTTTTAGGGAGTTTTCACAGTGTGGGAGGAATCTGCAGAAGTGAAAACAACCTCTAGAGGGCACCAGAGACAAGTGTTTCTCTTTAAGGAATGTATTGTCCTGTGTAAGGTCAAGAAAGACAGCAGCATGAATCGTGACACTTACAGCTTTAAGAATAAAATGAAAGTAAGAGCAAAACATCATTTCATCTTTAGTAAAGCAAATCAAAATTGTACAGTCCTTTGATTTTGGTGTTTTTGCTTCAACTTGCCTAGCTGCATGATGTGGAAATAAAGGAAAGTGTGGGTGGAGAGGACAGATCCTGGGGGTTGTGGCATGAGCACAGAGGCTCTATACGGCGTTACACTTTACAGGGCATCTCCACGCTGGTTAAACTGTCCTGGCTGAAAGATCTTAAAGAACTGCAGCAACTTTTCAGCCTCAGCAATAACTGTAGGTGTTCTTATCTTCTGCAGAAATGTTGGCAAGCAACCAAATAAACAGGATGTGATAAATCAATTGTTGAGCATGAAAGCGGGACTTTCTCTGTTTATGTTTGCATTTATCAACAGGCCCTCCAGTGTTCGAGTCTCAGCTTTGTGATTGCTCGACTCAAATCGGACAAACAATCAAACTGACCTGCAGAGTGTCAGGATTTCCAAAACCAGTAGTAAGCTGGATCAAAGGTTTGCATGGACCTAATTTCTTCTTGAAGTATTTACAGTGTAACACAAGAGCCTAATTTGCTCTATCATACATTTTAGATTTGAAAAAGGTTAGCATCACTATTGTAATGTTGTAACCTTTCACAGTAACTGCATTTTCCAACAATAAAAAACATTGCTTGGTAAATTGTAATCGTTCTTCACAGATGGTCTTCCTTTGGAGGATGACCCACGTCATATCATCTCAGCTGACCGATCAGGAAGATGCAGCCTTGTTCTGGACTGTCTTTCTGCAGAGGACTCTGGTCAGTACATGTGCTATGCAACCAGCTCCATGGGCAGCGCCGGCACTCTGGCTAAGCTGGTGGTGCAAGGTGAGTTAATACTAAAATGCTAAACAAGAGCAACACTTTAAGGAAACTTCTTGAGAATGGAGAATGGTTCATGTCAAAGTTCGACAACAACCCTAAACATATATCCAGATTTACAATTAAGTTGTTTATTCATGTGTTAAAATAGACAATTACAATTCCTGACATTAGTTGTCTTTACCTGTGATTGGTTTCTTTTGAACTTGGTAGCAAGCACTACTTTTTTTTTTTGCAGCTCCACCCAGATTTGTGACCCGACTGGAAAGTGCTTGCCTGATTGATAGAAAGGATATCCAGTTTCTATGTTCCACTCTCACTACACCTCTACCAAGAATCAGGTTTGGCAGAACCAAAAGAAAATCATGTTATATGTCAAAGCTGGTGAACACATCTATGGTGACAGCAGAAATTGTTCTATCTGCAGGTGGTTGAAGGATGGCAGGGAGCTGATTGACGGCAACAAATACTCCATTGTAAATGACGCCCGAAGTGGAATCTTGTCTCTCATGATTATCCAGGCAACAGAGGCAGATATTGGACAGTATGAGTGTGAGGTATGACATACATTTCTCTTTACTTTCCTTAGTATTAAGACAGACGTTGTCACTTGAATCCGAAATGCTTTCTTTTGTTTAGCTTTCAAATGAACTTGGTTGTGTTAAATGCAAAGCAGGTCTCTGTCCTGCCTTTGTACCACCGACCGACTTTGAAAATGACCAACCACAGGACTTGCTTGCCAAAGGTAGGACTGTCAGAGCCACTAGGTTTCCACACAAGGTGGAAACCTATTAAAGGGTTTTCATATGTGTGGTTTTTACAATTAGCAGGTTAGCTGTCTTTTTTAAGGCTTAAAGCACATACAATTGTCAAGTTTTACTTCCAGTATTATCACCATTTTTCCATTACGTGGCATATCTTTATAAAATTCATCATTTTGGTCTGATCAGTATGTTCCTTTAAGCACTGTCATCCATGAACTCCATGATGTTTGCTGTATTTTGAAATCTGACTCACACACTTACACTTTTTTCCTCTATATCACATACTCTTTCATCAAACATAGTTCCAGCTACCATTTCAGCTATGACTAGATCCCACAGTTTTATGGCACATGTTCAACCTGCATATCAAATGGTATAAAGGACAACACCAATGTGTTTCAGCTACAGATATCTGAATCCAATCCTATGCAGAGCTTTCGTCTGCTTATAAACAGTTGGATTTATAAGGAAATTAAAAGAGCATTTCACATATATACTCCCATACTGCTGCTGAAAATAGCTTTCTTCGAGTCTTCACTTTGTAACGGTTTCTTCCCCAAAGTGTGTTGTTGTCTACTAATCCCAGCAACGGTTTCTTCCCCAAAGTGTGTTGTTGTCTACTAATCCCAGCTGTTTTTAACCATGTTGACATTTTGTCCATATTTTGTCAAGAATCAAGATTCAGTTTATTTATATAGCGCCAATTTACAGCAGATGTCGTCTCAATGCACTTTACAAGAAAGTCAATTAAAATCAAAGATACATCATAAACAAATCGATTTGAAAAAGTTTACAATCTAAGGAACCCCAGCAGATCGCATCGAGTCATTGACTTGCAGCATTCACTCCTCTGGAATCAGAAGACCAAACAATGGCTTGTGTTGTCGTTGACTTTACAGCAATCCCTCATACTGAACATGCATGTAGTGACAGTGGAGAGGAAAAACTCCCCTTTAACAGGAAAAACCTCCAGCAGAACCTGGCTCAGTACAAGCAGCCATCTGCCACGACCGACTGGGGGTTTGAAGAGACAGAAAGCTAAATTAGAAGCACAGGATACTGAAATAAAAGAGTTTATAGCAGGAGTTGTAGAGCGTCACTGGAAGCATCTCAGCCCATGTTCTCATCCAAGATGCTGTCTCAGCTAACAGAACGCAAGACCTCGTGTTATTAACATTATTGTCTTACAGACTATAAGATTTAAATGTTTTCTAAGATTTTTTTTAGAAATAAATATACACTAACTCATTTTACATAAGAACTAAGCAACATGATTGCCTTGTGTCTGTGCATGAATATTTGTATGCTGGCTTCTACTGGCCGGGACAGTCTCATGAATAATATGTTTTTTTTTATTTAGAAATATATGACTTTGCTTCTCGTTGCAAGGGTGTTTTGTTTTCCATGGCCATAAAACTCACTGTCACCACACCTTCTCTTAAATAAGATACTGTGCATGCACTCAAGTGCAAGTCTTCCCCTATTCATGTAAAGATAGCAGCTATTTGTTGTCCCAGGTGTATTTATTGCATTTGTAAATATGTGCAAGGCAGTTTATTTAACAAATATTGAAACAAAAAAGAAAACATAGCTTTGTTCCATAAATTATCTCCATGGTGTGGAAGGTAATCTCAAGCATGTATTTAACACAACGTTTTACAGATAGATAGTTGATACTGGGAAAGAAACGTTACATGTAACCATAGCCGTTTAGATCGCATTCCTTTAAAACGGCTGTTCACAGATACCGTCTATCCAGTCCAATTGAGCTTGAGCAAGTTATTCCTTGTAACCATAATCAATGGGATCTAGTTGATATCATTCACCACAGACCTCATACTGTATTGCCCAACATCCAGTCCCCTGAAAAGACATTGCTAAATGTATTTTATGGGGTGTTTTTATGTTTTTCATAATGTTTTCACTTTCCAAAGAGGGCATGAGTTGTGACATACTACATCATGTGTTCATATTGAAAAGGTTTCTTTATGTGACGATCAGCAGGTCTACAAAAGTGCCAAGATTTAGCAAAGATCAACATAATATTTAAAACTTGTAAATAGAAAAAGCACAAACTTTTGTTTGCCCTGTAATGACCCAGTTAAACCATCCATTTTCTGTACACCCTTGTCCCTATTGGGGTCGGGTGGGTCTGCTGGTACCTATCTCCAGCTTACAACGGGCGAGAGGCAGGAACACACACTGGACAGATCGCCACTCCATCGCAGGGCAACACAGAGACATACAGGACAAACAACCACTCATACACACACTCACATCTAAGGAAAATTTAGAGTGCCCAATCAGCCTAACAGTCATGTTTTTGGACTGTGGGAGGAAGCCAGTGTACCCGGAGAAAACCCACGCATGCACAGGGAGAACATGATACTCTTTGCAGAAAGACCCAAGACTCAAGGTGGAATTGAACCCAGAGCCTTCTTGCTGCATGGCAACAGTGCTACCCACTTTACCACTGTGCAGCCCCCCCCCCCCAGTTAAACCGAAATCAGAATTTAAATGAATTTATTTCTTTTCTTTTTTTTCATATTATATTTGTTTGTCTTCCCACTGTCTATAACCTACATGATGTTTTCCATTTTCCCTTCACTGGTCCCAAAGCAGGGGGTTCCTCACATGGACTGTTCCATGTAAGTCATCACACTCATGATAACTAATAACCACTCAACACTCCCGTTTCTCTTCCTGCCAACGCATGCCCAGCTAACTCTCCACTCCTACAAGATATTCATGTGCTGGGCAAATGTTTCGTTCCCGACCATGCATTAATGGACATGTGATCATGTCCCGTTGGTATGGTGGGTAAGAGGGGTGGAACCCTGAGGCATCAAGGTAAGACAAGGTTTGTATTTACTGTGCCTGGACTGTAAGGTAATGTCCTTTTTAGAAATCCATTTTACCACTCTAATAAAAAAAATATTATTTCTCAAATTCTATACTTATTTTTATTTGGAAAATTTGCCTAAGTGGTGTTTTGGATTTTTCTAGAAGCCAACTCAGAGGCCTGGTCCAATGACTTTGTGAACAAATGGCTGCAGACTGATTTCAGCACTTCTGTTGCAAAGACATCGTTTCCCACTGAATCCTCTCAGCAGTGAGTCGTTTAAATTATAATTTACAAGAACTGTGTTTTACAATTTTAGGCAACTGAGCAACAACAACTACCAACCATGTTAAAGCACCATGGCAGTGCAGGTTTTACCACATTAACTGCTGTTCTTTGATATAATGAGGTTAGAAAAATAAACGTTTGTATTGGTGTATTAGCAAGGATGAGGGTGGGATTATATAAGTAACAAAAACATGTATTTAAATTTATTTTTTTAAATATATATATATATATATATATATACATATATATCTTATATGTGTGTATATATGTGTATATTTTGTTAGAAAATCATCTCGCTTTCAAGTGATCTATATCACAGGGCAGAGAGAAGATTAATACACTTTGTGTAGATGAGGTTTTGGTGATATTTTTGTGACCCAAACACATAAAGAGCACCTTTACCTGTCTTCAACACTAGAAGTAGTAACGTCATGGACGTTTACCCTTCTGCATCGGATCAGTCAACACTGCAGCCTCCATATTACCTGGAAGAAGAAGAGGAGATCTACATTTCAGAGGCATTGCATGAAATCAGAGATGGTAGTTATCTTCCTCCAGTGTTGGAATAAATCAGTAAGTATTGTAGTACTAATTACAAATTTAACTTTTTTCGTAGCTCCTCCTTCTGTCCAGGTGCCTGCAGAGGATCTGTGTGTCGAGCCAGGTCAACCAGCAACTTTCATAGCCATCATCACAGGAAGACCTACTCCTAAGATACAGTGGTACAAGGTAACCATTCCCTGCAAAAGTCTGCGGTATTTATTGGATGTACCCATGTTTATACTTAACCAATTAGTTTCTAAACTTGAATTTATTTTTATTCCACCACAGTTTATTTAATTTCTACCCAACAAATTAAAATATAAAGTAGTTTGCAGTAGTAATGTGACAAAATCAGAAAAGAAATTAAGTAGTATTCATATATTCGCATCACATATTTGTTTATCAAAGAAACGTTTGTGTTAAAACCAAACTCTCTTCTGTCCTATTAAAGGATACGGAACAAATTGCAGGCAATGAGAATGTGAAAATAGTCCAACATGGCGCTCGCTGCAGCCTCACCATATTGTGCCCTGAAGGAGAGGACAGTGGCGTATATACCTGCTTCGCTCACAACGACTTAGGCCAGGCCTCCTGTGAAGCTCAGCTAACAGTTGACGAAGGTCAGCATTGGAGAATCAGCATCATTGCATCGTTTCAGTCAGGCTTAATGTTGTTGAAAAAAGATTGATTAGAGCAACTGCATCACAAAGCCTTTTCACTCTTTAAGAAGTTGAAGTAAATACAGAGATTGCCATCCAGCTGCCAAATGTGTTTACAATTTTTTTGTTTTTCTATAGGTCTGCTTGATTCTCAGGAGAGGGAAGTGGAGCTGGGGAGGAGAAGGAGATTATTCTCAGTCTATGATGTTCACAAGGAAATTGGAAGGTGAAATTGCCTTTCAATTGGACATTTAATGCTTATTTTTTAAGCAGACAGGATATTAACTCTTTTTTTTTTGTGATTTAGAGGGACATTTGGGGTGGTGAAGCGTGTAATCCACAGAGGAACAGGCGAAGTGTTTGCTGCAAAGTTTCTACCTCTACGAAGCAGCTCTCGGACCAGGGCCTTCCAAGAGAGGGACCTCCTTTCTCGCCTTGCTCACCCCAGAGTGGCCTGCTTGCTCGACTTCTTTTGCACCAGACGCACGCTGGTTTTAATCACAGAAATGTATCCTCCCTGTTTTTACTTCTTGCCAAATGACTAATGCGTTTGCTTAAATGCATGATCGGTTGGTTCTTAACATAATTCCCAGGTGTTGTTCTCATGGAATTCTGGACCATTTGTTAATGAGAGGATTGGTCTCAGAAAAAGAGGTACAAGCCCAAATTTGAATCTGAAAAAAACCATCAAAGCTTTAAAAATAAAGTGATTAATGGGGTTTGATTTTTCTTTTAGGTTCAGTGGTATATTAGACAAATTCTGGAAGGGATTGGTCATATTCACAGTATGAACATCATGCATCTGGATATCAAAGTGAGTTTTTTAGGCATTTTTTAACTTCCACTTAAGTTTTCATGTGATTCTCTCCTGTATTTAAGTACTTTTTTATCCTCTTTGTAGCCTGAAAATATTTTGATGGTTTATCCACCAAGAGATGAGATCAAGATCTGTGATTTTGGCTTCTGCCAAGAAATAGACGCATCCCGACACCAGTACAGTTTGTTCGGTACACCAGAGTTTGTTGCACCTGAGATTGTACATCAAGAACCTGTCACTGTGGCAACTGATATTTGGTGAGATCAACTGTATACCTGAGTCCTGCATTTGTTCTTGCCTATAAATTTCATTAAACTCCAAAAGTAGGTTGCAGTTGATGTGTAATGGTCCTTTACTAATATCTCTTTTCATTTTGTTTATCAGGGCTGTCGGTGTCATTGCATTTCTCTGGTATGCATTCTTTTTTTCTCAAAATTTAGTAACATAACAGTTAAAAGTGTTTATTTTTAATTTTTTAATCCAAAATTTCTTATCTTGACAGTTTGGTTTGCCGGTGCCCTTTTGTGGGCGAGACTGACCGTGCAACATTGCTGAGGGTGGGAGAGGCAACTTTAAACTGGGATGCTCCAGATGTCGTATGTAGGAGCCCCGAAGCCAGGAATTTTCTCCACATGGTCCTTCAGCCAGATCCAGAGTACAAAAGCTGTCTTGTTTTCATTATCCTAATGACTAATGTGTTTTTATTAGGCTTTTTAATTAACTTATTTTTTCTAAGGAAATGTGACTAAAGTCTGATAAGTAAAAATAGAATGATTGTGTTTTTATAGTTGTAATGCTCATTTTATATGAAAGAAAACTCAGTCTCGAACAGAGAAAGCTAATAAAATTGCAAAATATTTGCTAATTTTTGCTAAGCTTAAGACTATTAAAACAAGAAACTTCACTGATAAAGCAGAAGACAGACAACCCAAAGTGACCTATGCATCTTTACTACCGTTTGTGAAGTTTATTAAAATTATTTACAAAAAATGAGTAAGACAAAAGAACATCACATTAGCTACAACATAGAAGTGTTGATCCTTAAAAGTAAAGATACTGCAATATGAATATAGCTACCTCTAAACCTAAACCTGCCCAAAACTACAGTCAGCTCAGTCACTTAGTGTGTAATATCTTACTTTGTTGTGCAGGACACGACCATCTGCTTTTGAGTGCTTGGGTCACGAGTGGCTTCAGGTAAAAGAAAACACAGAACATTGTTCGTGTGATGCAAACTTGCTCAACTAATAAGCTCTGACACATTCTTAATAATTATTCCTACAGGATGAAAATGCAGGGGAGGACACAAATGAAATCAACACAAGGAGTTTGAAAGTCCTCATCTCTACAAGGAAGTGGCAGGTCTGATCCCTTCTATCTTGAGTTACAGTATCTCTTGAAATCAAACATCCTGGTGTAAAACCACATATTAGGGATTACAACATCATTCATACCCCTTGAACATGTTTTATTGTATTGCCACTAAAAGTGTGACATATTTTATCCAGATTTTGATAGAATATAAACTTTGGCACAAAGAAATCAAGACATGAAAGAAGTGTTAGTGTAACAGGAATTCAGCCCTAAACAAAGGAAAACCAATTTCAGTGTCCGCTCTTGCTTCAACAACTGAAGTGTTGAAGCAAGAGCGGACAATGATATTGGTTCTAGTTGTGCTTAATCAGAGGGAATATGGAACAGCAGAGACTAAACCAAGACAAAACAATATGGCACTATTTAAAGCATTCTTAAAAGATTTTATAAAAATGGTTTCCTTTTACATATTATTCTTTAGTTTCGGTTTGTATTTAACCAAAAACAGGGTGTTGAAGTCATAACGTTTCAGTAGTTAAACTAGATTATTTCATTACAACTGTAATTTATTTTCCTGTCACATAGTATGCTAAAACATTTAACCGGGGTTTTCCCGCTATTTCCCCCAGCGTTCTTTGACATCCATCGGGTCGGTGCTCACACTGAGGCCCATTCCTGAGCTGCTAGACGCTCCACTGAGAGAGACTTCAGTTGCTGTACCCTGCGAGCCCCAGGAGCACAGCAGCACCTCCCTGAGCAGCGGCTCCTCATCAGAGTATGATGAGACAGACTCTTGGGACTTTTTCCAGCACTGCAGTCAGACTGAGGAGGAAGAGGAGGAGACAGAAGAAGAATATGATCCCTTAACGGAGAGGGCTCAGATCTCGGAGCCTTTTGCCAAATGCCACCTTGGTACGGAGGAGGACGAGGTTGGGACTTTAGGGGAGGATGAGGATGGAGAGATGAGGGGAAGGCAAAGTGTTATTGAGCGCAGCATTAGCAGGGCATCGATTGCATCATCGTCAACAACAGACCAGCAGACACCTCGGAGGGAACGATGCTTCAGCAAGGGCAGCAACCGATCCTTGTATGTCTCTGACGGGGACGAGGGTTCAGGGAGCGATGGAGGTCGCATTCCCAGAGGACGTGTCATCCGAAGCACTTTCTATAACACCTCTCAACAACTTTCTCCTCTCTCTGCTAGACAAATGGCTTTAAGGGACAAGTTCCAAGTGAAAAAGCAAGAGAGAGGCCGCAAGCCTCTCAGAAGGAGCTTCTCAGGGCGTCTCAATGAGCCTCTGATTGAATATGTGGAGGATGAACCCGAGAGCAACCGTGGGCAGAGACGAGGATCCATCCAGTCCACCATGCAAAAGTCCTCCTCATTTGACAGTAGAGTGCGCATTTCCCACACCAACCTACCCCAACACAGACGAAGCAGGTCTCTTGATGAGTATTCCCGTCGCTCTCCTGGCTCAGCCAGGACAGATGAAGAGGAGGGTTCTCAGAGCATGATGGAAACATTCACTGATGATGAAGCAGCTGGGAAACACTCAGAAATACTTCAGAAAACTCAGCATGTCCCAGGACGAAGAGGCTCGGTTGTTCCCAAACAAGGGACAATTAGTGAATTGTCTGTCCCTTCAGGGTTCCTTGCTGGAGGCAGAATGAGATCCAGGCTGGTTCAGGACCAGACAGAGGGAGATACTTTAACCAGCTCCCAGGGATCTCTGGCTGAGTCCTTTATTTTCGAGCATAATGTATCTCAGTCTTCAAGTAGAATAGGCTCACTTGATAACCTGAATTACAGTCATGTTGGAAGAAGATTGCAATCAGGAGAGAGTGATGAAAATGCTGAACACAGTGAACCTCAAAAATTAAAACCTAGAAGTTCCTTTCCTCAGCCGCCACCAAGAAATCGTACCCGATCAAATCCCAACTTATCCACAACCGGCAAAGGTCAGCCAGGAAGACCCTCAGTGCCTAGTCCGAGTCCCAGCTTATACTCTCTAGGAGCTCCTGAGAGGCCTCCCAGGTCCCGGGACAAGAAAGAGGGCGCCGTGCTCCAAAGGCACGCATCTGCTCCAGCTCTGGATGCGAGACCACCAACAGGGAAGTCCCCCAAACTGGGTCTTCTGAAGATCTTTCGCAGGCAGTCCTGGACCAGCAACTCATACTCCCAGCTGGAGAATGCGGAGCTGGGACCCACACTGGGAGAGATCATGAAGCCTGATACGCCTACCATGTCTCTGAGGAAGAAGATGAGAGCTTCAGCTTCCAGTCTAACCAAACTGTTTTTCAGGTCTTCAAGTAAGGAGGAAATCAATAAAGGAGGTAAATTTAATGTTTTTGTTTTCTCATTTTCCCAAATCAGGGATGTTGCTTTTTGTTTACACCAGTTAAATAGTTTATTGGTTTTTTTAAGGACCAATAGTAAAAGGGTCTCCTGCTATCCCACTTGAGAAAGAACAAAGCACTGGCCTTGAAAGCCCCAAAAAGAAAACCTCAAAGCTCTTATCCTCTTTTAAAATACCACCATTCAAAAAGACAAAAGGTATCAAAAAGACACTCTTTATTTCTTCCTTTTTATAGCATTTCTAAAATGTTTTAAGTTTTTAGTTTTATCTGTGTAATTTGTATTGCATTTTTAACCTCGACGTAAGTTCGTCCCAGCAAAGCAGAGGTGCTGCGTTTAGACGGAGGTGGAGTCCTGCTGATGTGGAGGCCCATTCAGGCTGCTGAGCCGGTCACTTACTGTGTGCAATACTGTACAGATGGTGGGTGTCAGTAGATGTGATGATGATATAAAGTTTAGTTTTTGCCTATACGTATATTTACCCATCTTAGCTTAAAATAGCAATTATATAAAAGCACTCTCAGATGTTTTAAAATTGGATTACTAGAATATATGGGTTGGTCGTATCTCTTCTGTCCACTCCTCAGGAGGTGAATGGACTGTCCTGTCAGATGAGGTGGCAGAGAGCTGCTACATTGTGAAGGACTTACCCAAAGGGACATCGTATGTGTTCAGGGTGGGCTGCATCACCAGAACCGGAGCAGGACCTTTCAGTGAAGCTTCAGCTCCCATTGTCATGTCCACCAATCCGGAAGGCATGAAAAGCACCACCATGTGTTAAATGTTGCACACTAGTCTAATCATAATGTTTTGTTGCCATAAATGCCATGAATAATATATAACTATCTTAAATCCATGTAGCAGAGCTTTGTAGAAGATAATTGTTCTATTTTCAATATTTCACAGATATCCGCATTCCCCTCATTCAGACTGAATCACTCAGGTCAAAAGTCTCTGGATCAGAAAGTCAAGCCATAAACAGGAACTACAGCTTCCTGTCTGAGATCAACAGGTAGATGTCACTGATGGAAAGAAATAGTCAGACTGTTTCTGTTTTGATTTTTCCAAGCAGTTTAGTATGTTCAACATACCTGTAACAGATTTAAAATAGACCTTCGTTTTTCTAATCTCCTGTTTTCACGGCTCCCAGGGGTCGTTTCAGCATCGTAACCCTATGCAGGGATGTGGAGACCAGCCAGGTGTTCGCTGCCAAGATTACTCCCTACCAGTCCGAGCAGAGACAACTGGTGCTCCAGGAGTACCAGCTGCTGAGGAGGCTTCACCACCCCCACCTAGTTCAGCTGCACGCTGCTTTTATCACCCCTGTCTATGTGCTGCTGGTGGAGGAGCTGTGTCCTGGCAAGGAGCTGCTGCACAGTCTGGCTGCAAGGTAAGTTAAATTAGCTAAAGTTTTTTGTTTAGATATGTAGACTGGTACAATTTTCTGTTCTGTTTGCTTGCATCTGCGGTTCAAAGAGCTCAACTGGTAATAGTGGGAGCAGAAACCTCACTGCAAACTTTGTTATAGTTAAGGTAATTTGAATTAACTACAGGAAGTGATAAACAATTTAAAAATAGAGACTTGGAAATCGTCCGCAACAAATTACCAGGGGAGGGGCGGACTTTTGATCCATGCTCCTTTGTTGTTCACCGGCTATCACGCAGCAGGTCTGCTCCAATGCTCCAGAACGACTCAAATTCCCAGATACTGGGAAGTGAATCCCCCTCTGCTCTTATTGCTTGTGCTGGGTTGTCTGTCCAACCTCAAGGACCGTACTCTTGAAATGGGGAGGTCACTGGTCTCCTGAGAGGAGTGTGAGTGTGTTTTTTTGGGCCGTCTGCCTCACTTTCCCTGTTTCTCTTCTTTCCAGTCTCCGCTTCTTTTATATGAAGCCTGATAAGTGTCTCCACTACATCTGTGCATTGGCCTCTAATTTCTTTGTTCCACTTCTTCACTCTAACAGGAGGGGAAAAGAGAGCGTTCTAAATCTAAAGAAATGCAAAAACACAATATGAACAAATTATGCCAAATAAATACAAACATCAAATCCAAATATTAGAATATTAGAAACATGTTTCCGATGTTTGGCTTTTAGAGACATGTATGCTGAGACCCATGTCGCAGAGCTGCTGCATCAGATTGTGAGCGCAGTGGACTACCTACACGGTCGTCGAGTCATCCACCTCGACCTGAAGTCTGACAACATGCTGGTGGACGATGGAAACCATCTAAAGATCGTCGACTTCGGCTCAGCTCAGTCCTTCGTGCCCGGACAGCCTCTCAATATCGAACACATTCATGGCTTCTCGGACAGCAAAGGTAGCAGTCTGTTGTTTTTTTTACAGCCTGTATTTGCAAACCCAAATATTATTGTTATGATTTGAGATCTAATATAATCAACATTTCACTCCCCTGACCATCCAGCAGACTGCGGCAGAAAAGGTGCACTTTACTGAAGAAATACTGAATGGTTGGATGGATGGAAATAACTGAGTTTAACTTCATCTCAGCTGATTTTGGCTGCCATAATCTAACAAACCCAAGTCCATTTTTTTTAACTAATTTTCCGTGTAAAAATGAGAATACATTCATTTGTTTTAATGGACAATATTCTGCTTCTCTTTGTTTTTTTTATCAGTTTATATTGTCCTTCCTAAAGCTCCAGAAATCCTGGAGGGTCAGGGAGTCGGGCCAGAAACTGACATCTGGGCTATTGGAGTCCTGTCCTTTATCATGTAAGGCACTGAAAAAACAAGTGGATAAAATTGCACATATATATATAGTATTTTTTTGTGTGAAATCTAAGACGAATTAGAATAAAATAGACATAAAATTGTTTGAGACGGATTTATATTTTTATTTTACTGTTGTTATTTTTAGCAGTTAAAAATACACGTCACCGGTCTGGATAATTCGTTGCTACATGATGTTATTAGATTCATTTATCTGTTTTTAAATTTTGAACCACCAGGCTGAGCGCTGACAGTCCCTTCCATGCCGAGCTCAGCTGGGAGCAAGAAAAAAACATAAAGAAAGGAAAGATCCAGTTTGGCCGCTGCTACCCGGGTCTGTCAGAAGGAGCTTTGAACTTCATGAGGGTCGGTTTGAATAACAAATCCTGGTGAGTATGTCTCAGTCTTCATAATTCGTTGTTGGTATGATAAGATTTGATTTCAATGTTATGTAGCATTGGTGAGGGCACAAAGTTTTGATGGGCTAAAAATGTTTGTAGGGGGAGACCAACAGCAGCCGAATGTCTCCAGAACTCGTGGCTGCGCGCCAATCACGCTCCGCATAAAGTCCGGCCCTCCAAAGTGTGCTTCTCCACCGACAAGCTCAGAGCTTACCTCCAGCAGAAAGAGGGGAAACGAGATCAAGTGTGCACAAAACATCAGGGTCCGTTCTTTCAGTGAGGTTAAAAACCTAACAAACACCTTAACTTTATAAACAAACTTAATTGCTTTTGTATGTTTCTTGTGTGCCTCTTTGGTTCAAGAAAACCAATTTAGCTTTAAAAAAATAAATGATATATTCTGACTTTTAATGTGTCTTAAAAAAAATTCAGTTTGTAAAATGTTCTTGATATGGTTTTAATTTAAAAATATAAAGGTGCATGAGTTGTAAGGTTTTGGTTGTCCCATAAAGTGATTCTCTGTCTATGTCTGCTGCAGATTTCAAATGCACATGCCTGGTCTTACAATTAAAATGTTTTCTGTGTGTTTTAAAGAAAACCCCAGAAAATGTCAGATATTTATTCTCCAAAATGTATTACTCATATGTTTGAAATGCATAGGTAATAAACAAACTTGTATGTTTCTTTTTTTTTTGGATGGCCCTTGGACTTGAAGTGAATGAAAAAAAGAAATTAATTAAACTAGCAGTGATCTGTTAATGTCCTCAATCTCTTTATTCATCCATGCTCCTCCATGAACATTAATAGAAATCTACAAAATACAAATAACTCTCATTTCACAGACTTCTAAGCGGTTTGTAAAGTATTGATTATCCATCCAACCATCTGTTTATCCATCCATCCTTTACAAGTTGTTCTTTGTGCAGGACATATATTTTAAAACTTGATCACAGTAAAAATATCTACCGTTTATCATTGTAATGACAGTATACTTCTAAACTCTCACAAATATGTCTATCATTTATATGCTATTACAAATAAGAGCCAAATGTGTTTTTATAGAGGCCAGAATTGTTTTGTTTTTTTGTTGTTTTTGTAGAAATTATAATTTGAGGATTCATCCATACACATCACCAGACTACGACACAAATTCTTGCTCAGCAATAGAAACATTTTAACCCATTTCTTTATCCTCATGGAAACAGTACAGGTGCAAAGAAATGCAAGGAGAAATTAAACCAATTACAGCCAATTAAAAATCTGATGTTATCTTCAGATATTTATTCTCTGCAAGTATTATTCTGGACAAAGTCACAAGCCACAAAATAAGTGGGTAATTATTTTCGGTTCATTCGGGGTCCTGAACCTTTTTTATTTCCTGTAAAGAGAGAGATGGTAATATACTTTAACTTGGGTAGTAAATACAAACGGACAAAAGCCAGTACTTTCTTTTAAGGTACGTACTTCATTCAGGATTTCCTTAAGCTCCTCATAGGCCTTCTCTAAGTCATCATTAACGATAACAATGTCAAACACTCCAGACTCTTTACCTGAAAATCATCAAATCTCCTTTAGTCTTTTTCAATTATTCAGTGTGTTTTTTTAAGGAGTGTAGAGAGACTTACTAAGCTCCATATCAATGCGAGCAGCCTCAAGACGTTTCTGTAAACTCTCCTCTGTCTCAGTCTGCCTGTCTCTCAGACGTTTTTCCTAATGTAACAGAAGATGATGTTATTTCTATCATAAAAGCGGCTCAACAAATCACCTAAAACTGTATTTGTTTATGACTGAACGCTACTCCAGCAACACTTTAGGATAATTAAGAATAAAACACAAATACTGGAATATATTCACATATGAATTCTGTTACCAGGATATCCATGGATGGTGGCTGGATGGAGATATATATAGGGTTGAGGTCAGTCTCTTTAATCCGCCTCACCCCTTGGATGTCCACATCAAGGATGCAGATCAGGTTCTTAGCTCGTACATCTTCCACAGCGGCCTTACTAAAAGACAAAATAAAAAAAAGCGTTATAGAGAGTGCAAATGTGGGGGAGTTTGGTGGAGTTTAAGTAGGTTTTAAATGTCGACTAATGCTGACTCAAGTTTTGCTCCTTTCAAAGTCAGTGACCGAGTTAAGTGGATCGCAGCATTGATCCAAGCTGCTCGGACTTGGTGAGTGAATGTTATCTTCAGAATAAGGAGAGATTAAACGTGACTCATATGATGCTAATCTGCTGTGGTGCTCTTTTAAACCTATAGGTTAAAGCTCCATCTGTCACTAAATCGATGTTTATACTTGCTAAAAAAAAATCTTTCAACAGACGAGGAATAGAAAAAGACTAAAGGTTTTAAGACGATGGGTGAACGGTACCAATTGTTGGCAGATTTCCAGTAGAGCCACACTCTTTCAATTCATGGGTGATGGATTGAAAATTGTCAATTTCAGAATTCCAAAGCTTGGAATATTGTCTGTAAAGGAACAATCCTTTAAATATTTCACAACTTTATCCCTGACCTGTCTGCGGTGCCATTCTTTGGTCCACATCTTGCTGTTTGTTCTTCAGTGTTCTTCAAACAACATATATGTAAATTAGTGCCTCTGACATACCTTGTCCCATACATGTTTCCAGAGAACTCAGCATTCTCAATGAACTCTCCGTTGTCGATGCCTTCCTGCATGGCCTCTCTCGTTGTGTAGTGATAGTCTGCAAGATGCATCATCAGCTATGATTCTCAGATCTACCAGAAAGCAATGTGCAACGTTGCTCGATATCAGCTAAATTACAACAGAGCAAAACAAAAACACTGTTTGTTTTGTCATCAGTAATGACAGTAATAGTTAACAGTTGTAGAGCACAGTATTATGTCCATACAGGGTCCATTGCTAAAAAATCAAAATCTCTCTGGATCTAAAAGTTGCAGAAGTATACACACACTCTTCTACATCTACCACTAATTTCCACAAAGCATAACTGCCTGAATTAACACGGTTGGGACTGAATATGAGTTAAGGGGAAATGACAAGTGAGCTAGGGACAATAAAAAGGATTCAAATTGGGAACTGATATAAAATAACTGATTATTTTGGCCAAATGTCAGTAAAGTTCTCTTTACAGCTTACAGCCGCATGAATACAGGATTAGTTAAGACATGCATCACAAAAGGTCATGAAAAAATTACATCTGAGAACTTTGATATAGTGAGAAATTAGTTTTCTTTTAGCTAAAGTGGATGATGGAACATTTTACCGGGATGTTGGAAATGGGAATCACTAATAAGGCATCACAGGGGGCTATTTTCAAAAGCTTTTTACTCCAAAGTGTAAACTGTCTTATCTCCCATCTGGTTTTTTTGTTTTTATTACGGTTTAGTTAACTTTTTCTTAAACTCATGACTGATTCCCTTATAGATCGAATGACAACATGCCAGGGTGATGAAAGTAACCCCCATCCCTCTGCTTTAAAAAACTGTGATGATGAATCACAGTGACAAAGATCACCTTTATCTGGTTCTGATTCGTTTGGACACGAAAATGAGGTTTCAGAGGAAAAGACGTCTGCTACTGGCAGTAAAGTAGTCCCCAGAAGCATAGGGAGTAAGTTCAGCCCTATGGAGAGAGCAAAAAAGGCACAGAAAGAGATTTATCCCTTAATAGGAAGGGGATTACACAGGGTGACAAAAATCATTTGTTCAGTTCACTTAGGAGTAAGAAGTGTTGCAGTGTTGTTGCAGCGATGGGAGGAAGGGAGGGGAAATCGACTCATATGGAAGTCGTTTGAGTCTAAAACATCAAACATGTGTACTGACTAGGCACAGGCCGGATAAAAAAAAATCTTCCATCACAACATTTGTTTAGACTAGTGTTCTTATTCGGACACCAGGAAAAGGACAGCAGCGACTGGAGGTTTCGCACAAATCACAACATGAACTCTCCCATGTATTGTTACACATTGCTTTTTATGTGGTTTAAATACTCGATCTTGCTGACAAGAAAGACATGTTTATCTTATTTTATACATGACTTTCTACAAAATCAGAATCTGATAGAATAATATTGTAGTGCCTTTCAAACAACTTGTTAAAGCAAAGAATCTACACATATAGGTGTCTGGCTGAAACTGGGTTATGTTTCCCTTTAATAAAGACTCAAACACCATCTTGGATTGAAAGGCCACGTAAAGAGGAAGAAGCCATTATTCTGAAAAAAAACATTAAATGGCAGATTACAGTTTTTAAATGCACCAAATTTTACGAGAAAAATTTGTATTTTTTGGGACGTGCTTTGTTCTCATGATGCTATCATTACAGTTGGAGCAAACTGGGAAAAGCTTGCACCTTAAGAACAAAATCTCAAATGTGATGTATAGAAGTATAGTACATATGGGATATTTTGCAGAAGGACATACTGGTGCAGTGCACAAATTAATGGCATCATACAGAAAAACAAATATTTCTCAAGAAACATCTCAAGATATCAGCTATAAATTTATTTCTTGGGCATAAACGGATCTTTCAAACAAACAATGACTGTAATCATGCAAACGTTACAAATTGGTTTGAAGCTCTGGTTGAGCTCTGATCTTAGCTACAAAACAGATTTCTGTGAAGACCTAAAAGGTCGTGTAAGCAAAGGTTCCTGCAAACCAGACTCAGAAACACCAGCTCTGTCAGGAGGAATGAAAGCCTGGTGTTGTAGAAAGCTCGGGAGAGAACCCATAATTTTCCAACCAGGTCATACAGTTTAAAAAGCAATTGAGCTGAATGATAACTGAATGATGCCACTTGACTTAAAACAGAATAGTTTTACTCTTACTTTAATGCTCGCTTGATCTTGATTTTCAGTATGAATACAGAGTTTTACTGTTACTTTAATGTTAAACGGTGAAGAAAAGAGTTTGTTTGCATTTTAAGATGGAGTACAGAAATACCTGGACCTACCGTGTCAAGAGCAATCTTAGTTCCTCCTTTTTTTTTTCAAATGAAAGTCATTTTATCATGCTACAGATTAAAGATGCCCATGCCTAAGGCAGACGCTGCAAGATGGGTCACCTATAAAAGCCATCCTGCAGGCAGAGCCTCCATACCTTTGCCATCTTCTTCCTCTGGTCTTCGGTTCCTTGTTGTGTCTGCGAAAAGCATGTAAAACCATCAGTCTAACAACAAACTCTGTTGAACTGGACAGTCGTTATCATTTTCTCCTTAGGTTGGGATCTTGTTATGGAGCCGCAGACATACGTGACACACTGAATCCGAACACTCCCTCGTGATCCTTCATCAGCCTCTTCAGCAGGGTGCTCTTACCCGCTCCGGAGGGGCCGCTCAGCACCACGGGCCTCGGTCCTGACATTGTTCCTGAAAACACACAAAATGCTCAGCACTGCTGGTACCAGGACCAAAGCAAGTGTTTGAACTGCTGTGCATAGTTCTGCAAAACAAATCCTATTATAAAACCATGTTTTGGGGTTGTGTAAGCTATTTGACCTCAGCGCTGAAGCTCAGCGGCTGTCCTGTTAGCCGTCCTAAGGTGCTCTGAGGTTAATCCTTTGATCCACCGCGCTGTCAGGCGGAGCGTTTTCACGCTGAGGGTTAAAAACAAGCTGCCGCTCTGATGTTTGTCTTTTTTCAACCCTTCCAACAACTGCTTGGCAAGCAGAAATTTCTCTTTAATTAAACAATTGCTCCATGTCCTGATAGTTAGCCTCTTGGAGAGCCAGAGCCTCTGAGCGGAACATCAGGCGTGGCCGTTAATTAAGTCATGATGGGTCAGTCAGCAGGATTAATTAGATCTGGAATAAGTGGCCTATTTACCTGCTGCCACAAAGAGAGGACTCTGTTCAAGTACAGCCAAATAAATGAACACTCTAAATTAATGACACAGGAGTCTAATACTACTACTACTACTAATAATAATAACAATAATAATAATGCTCAAAGACTTAAATAACCTCAATGAGTTGCTGTTAATGTAAATGCTTTAATATGTCTAAGTTTACCTGCTTAATTGTTTTTTGTGATGGTAATATGGTCATACTTTCTGCTGTATCATTTTCTAGCAGTTATACTTCTGTTTTGTTTTTGTTTTGTTTTTTTGCAGAACAAATAACAAGGGTAAATAGGTGAAAACAAGGTTGCTGGTAAAGAACTTAAACAGTGAAATGTTGCTTTCAAATAACAGTAAAATGCACATTGATTCATTTTGAGAACAGTAAATTATATAAAGTGTTTTGACTCGTAAGCTATTTAAATGTATTTAATCGAAAAGCCAATAAATCCTAGACAATTTTAACAGCTGCTATGATTCTGTATCCTTATAGTGCAGCACTTTTATATATTCCTCCATCCGTTTATTACTGTATTTTAGCTTGATTTTAAGTTTAAAGTCCGTCTTACCTTTTTTCTCACTGCGCCCCAATCGTCTTTTCAGCAGATACGTTCAACAACAAGTGATTCCTGTGCCTGGTGTCTTAATAGACTGTGTGCAGTCTCAGTGTGTGTGTCTTTGTGTCACACTGGAGGAGCAGCTGTCAGTCTGAATTACCGCCAACTCCGTTTAACTCAATGACCAATCACATGTGAGTCCTCTTTGCATAAGATGGTCTAATCTTCAGAAACCAATGATTTCTCAGTCAGAAGTGTTTTTGATCCGTCTTTAATTGCGGCTCAAATTTCGCTCCTGGACATTAAAGGCCAACTAAAGAGTTTATTTGCAAACATGCACTGATATTTTGCTAATGCCGACAAGGCCTAAAGGTGAAGGTAAGCACGAGACAGAGCAGGAGAACTTCACTTATGTTTGGCTGGAGTACCAAGGATATCTTTGTTAAAGTGGACAAACAAAAAGATGAAATCGTATCCTTGGATAAGATTTCCTACTTGTTGAACTTTTTACTTATTATCACATGACACACTTTTTAAAATAGGGAAATTAAGTGTTAAATTATCAAAGTATATTTAAAGAAGCTAGATGCTGTTGGTGCTGGGCAGGGATGATCTCCTGTAGCAGTCTGTTTCACTGCATAAAAACACGCCTCTGAAGATACTCTGTTGTTGTAAAACAGTCTGATGAGGAGGATGTCTTGGCTTTTGCTATAGGCAAAAGGTTTTGTTCTTAGTTTTGTTAATATTACTTATTTGCATACATCTCCAAAGGGTTTCCACCTTCTTTCTCTCTCTAGCCTCATTCCTTCTGCTCTGGATTAATAAATGTATTTCATTAGAATTTTATTTGAAAGAATAACACAAAGTTGTATACAATTGTGATGTGGAAAGAACATAATACATTTAAAAAACGTTCACTAACTGAAAAGTCTGATGTGCAAAAGTAATCAGCCTGATGTTTGCTAATGACTAAATGCAGTCCACCTTTTCTAATCTGATGCCTCCTTTGACATTCTTTTGGGGTTTGTGACTAAAATTGAGCTCATACATTAGAGTTTGATGTGACAATTAGCTTCACAGGTTTTAAAAACAAGTTGTTTCTGTGGTTATGCATCATAACAAATGTCCAAAAGTAAGAAAATAGCAGCAAAAAATATTGGCAAATTTTCTTCCATCTGCACAGCATTCAAAAACCATATACTCCAACATGCTTCCACCTTAAACGGCACAATTTTTTGATAATATGCAACTTTTTCCAATAGTATGCAACTTTTTATTTTAGGTCTTCTTACAAAATCAACATTTCAGAGGAACCATTAATTATTACATAATTCCATTATTACCTTTAATCTGTTAAATGGTTGCTGACAATACAAAGGATTTTGTGTTAAGCAGCAGCATGGAGACATGATCTAATAAAATTTTAGTTTTGATTTACATGTTTTATCAGTTCAGATACATTTTTACAACAGAAACACTTATCATGCAGTGAGAAACTTTTTGACTCCATGACTTTTTGAGGTTTAAGCAGATAACATGTTTCTAACCTAGAGCCATTAATTTGGATGTTTTTCATCCCACATTTGAATAATGGTATAATTTCAAAGGTACAAAAATAAATGGTTGTAAAGATTTTCGGCTATTTACATCCCAGGCTCAAATATTTAGATGTTAGGCCACGGTTGGCTCAAAATAGCAAAGGCATTAGGCTCTGTCTGGCTAATCCTGCACGACCCACTTCTTAAAGATTAATCACACCACACCCATTTATCCTTACTGGGTGTGGAACAGGTATCAATACATTTACCAGATAAATAACGAACAAAAATACTGTTAAAGAGAGTTTTAATGTAGTTATGTTGATAAAAACCACGTTTAATAAAGTGAAACAAAGAACAGCATTGATAACAAAGACAAAATGTGATTGACTGAAATGAGATTACAGGGAATATTTGAAACCTAAAGTAGCACAAACAACAAATATGAAATAAAAACTAAACAAAGGCATTAGTCTGCACAGGAAATACAACCAGGCTGTAGTCAACATCATATAAACACAGCAGTCAATACATACATACACAAAACTTTGTACATGTGCTTTAAGTTCATTTAATATCAACATTTTCCCCATGAAACAGACAAAACATTTATACATATATTAAAAAAGAAAACATAAATTATTCTCCAAAAGCATTTTAAATGCCTGAGCTCTCGGTTAGTTTTTCTGTCTGCAGCACGATGGTCAACCTGGGAGCAGGTCAAAGGATGTTAGAGGATGTTAGTGGTTTAAAAACAGCCTGTGAAGATGAAGGTAGACTTTCAGGACAGACCAGCTGCCCCACAGCACCGCCTGATTGGCTAAAACTGGGAAATTTCCCTTCTCTCCCTCTGGCAGCTACAGATACACCCGCCTCAGGTCTCCAGGTGACGTGATGGTATTGCACTGAGGACACAACTTCTTTGCTCCCTGAAGCACATACAGGAGATTTCTTCAGTCCGCACGTGTTCATATAATTCAGATTTCTGTGTGAGCGTAAATGAGTCATAGGCCTTACCAACGTCCGCAGCCAGCACTCCTCACAGTGGACATGCCAGCACTGGATGGAGGTGAGAGGTGTTGTGTATGTGTCCTGCAGGCAGAGACAGAAACACAGAGATGTAGTTGGAAAAGCTTCCACTAGATGTCCTTGTTAAGCTATGAAAAAGAGCTGTGCAGCAGCTTCTGATTCTTTATTAGAACAATTAATTATTGTATTATATGGAAAATAAAGCATGATTTTCATATAGAAGTTCCCCAAAAAAGTAAAAGGTAAAATTGTTTTATTTTTCAGTAGAAGACAAACATAAAAATACAACAAAATATTCATTCTAATAATTAGGTAATAACTGTTTTTGTACGATACCTTGCAAAGGTATTTGAGAACTAATACAAGTATGAGAAGCTGTCCCATAATAAACTGATCAAAGGCATATAGTATGAAGTAGTCGTTGCAGTATTTATATAAAAGGAGGCACTTATTTTAAATAGCTTGGACTCTTGTTGCGATAAACTTTTTAATTATTATTTCTTTAATATTAACACATTATGCAGGGATCTGCTGATTTATTTATCAGTAAGTAAATTTCATGTTTCTAAAATATCTGAGCACAATTGTGACCTCAATATTATTTCTTTAATATTAACAAATTATGCAGGGATCTGCTGATTTATTTATCAGTAAGTAAATTTCATGTTTCTAAAATATCTGAGCACAGTTGTAACCTCATGAGCTCTTAAGTTTTTTTGTCATTTCATTTACAGTCCAAGAATCCCACATTTTCAATTCCACAGGTTTTTAAATATTAGCTCATTTATAATTTATTCTAGTATTCTAGTTCTTTAGTATTCTAGTTATTTGTTTGCTTTTTTTCCTCCTTTGAGAACTTATTATTGATGAATATAAAAATTTGACTTTTGATTATATATAATCCACATGACTCTATTCTCTGTTTTATTTCTATTCATTTCAATCTATTTTACTTTATACTGTTTCTCTTCCACCGTTACTATGTCCCCACCATTCTCGTTTAGCTCTCTGACCATGGGCATTAAGACCTATAGCAGTAGTTGAATGATTTTATATAATAAGCCAAATCTATTATTATATATTATTTTGTTTAAAAAAAATTATTTTACAGCGTACACAAAAATTTAATTGCTAGACATTTTCGTTCTGAGTAACAGCAGGAGGCAAGAGTTGAAGCAGAAGTTCCTCAGATTAGGTTTTTACAATAAAAAAGAAAATCCATTTCATAAAAAAACATAAAACATTTAATTGTTTGTATGCCAGTGCGTGACAATTAAATATAATGAACACTTTGAAGGTGCAAGTTAGGCAAGTCTTTCACAACACATATTCCTAACCTTTTAATATAAAATATATACATTTACATCTACATATACATATACATCAAAACCAGCAGATAAATCTTGCATATATTATTAGTTATACATTAATATTTATATTCCAGCAAACCACCTTGAGAAATAACATAGATTTATAACCCTAAACTTGGGTCCCAGCAGGAATTAAAGTTTTTGGCATAGCAGCACTACTTCCTTTCTGTATCTTTGCTCTGATGGTTTAATTTGCTACCATACTCACCATGCAGATGAGGCATTTAAATCTGTCTCCTTTAGACAGCTGTTTCTCCAAATCTCGGATCCGAGCTTTGAGCGCGTCCAGGGTTGTCGGCGTCGAGTCCTCTGAAAGCCTGAATTTACACACACACACACACACACACAACTTAGAGCCAAGTGCGCTCAATACCACCACGGCAGAGCGAAAGGTGCGTGAGTCACGCTGACACCGGAGAGTCATTTATAAAATTGAAGACAGATTAAATTATTCGCTGGCCAACATGGACACTGAGCATGAAATTTAGCAGCAATCACATTGCCGGCATTGGCTGTCTCATTTATCATAGGAAGGAGACAGGGCTCGTGGATAGGGAGGGGAGATTGTCTTCACACAAACAGACACACAATTACAGGATAGACTGTATGTGGAAACAGTCTGTACAGGCGGGACACAATGCATTAAGTGTGATGAAACATGTGTACATGCTTGCATGGCCTGCTAGGACCTTGATGGATGAGATCATCACATTTATACAGTGTTGTATATCATGCTGCTGGGAGCAGAGGGGAGCATCTGATGGAGAGCTCAGCCGGCAAAATATTGTTTGCAGACAGGAATGGTTCAGACCTGCTCAGCTTTAATTGGCTCCTTCACACCTGAAAATGTTTTACTCTGCCTATCCAACCTTTGCAAGCTGGGAAAAGTGCCAACATTATCACCATCAGCTTCCTGATGAACATCAAGCCCACATTTCTCTGCAATTACTTTGACATAAACCTCCAACCAACAGACTTCTTGAGTACCATATGGCTAAAAAAACCCAGTTAAAACCAGTTAAAACCAGTTAAACCGTGTAGGGTGACATGTTTATCTGATGATATTTTTAATAATGGAGGTAAGAGGTGACCACATGCTGAGAGGCCTAACTTACGGCTCTATCTCTGCGTTTCTGCAGGTTCTGGGAAGACCGGGTACAGTTATGTCCTGCTTCTCTCCAGTGCTTGTGGAAGGACTCCCTGAGTAAAAAAATAAAAAAAGAGGATAAATGATCAAACACACGACTCGTTAAAATCAATTAGAAACATGTTGTAAAATTTTCCCACTTGATGTAACTCACCATCATTTGAACATGTCGGGAAGTCGTGCTTCAGTCTGGAATCAGGCAACAGTCTGCTGCTTTGAGAACCAAAGCACATGTTAAAGGCCAAGCAGTGTTATAACTATAATAATTTTAAAAATGTAAAAAAAGAAAATCAAAGGAAGAAAAAAACTGATTTTGTTACATACTTTGCTGCTGATTCTTTTGAGCTTTCTCCTGAGCAAGGGATCACGTCGATGTCACTGTATCTGCAAACCGCAATTCAGGGAAAACACACATATCCAACAATAAAATAACAAATATCATCTTCTTATATTAGAATAAACCCTTAAACTTATGATGTTAACCCTAATGACTCCCGTAGAGAATAAAATTTTTTATATTTTTTCTTTGATTCAAAGCCAACGTTGTTACTCTAACATGAGAATCTACTCTGTGTGTTTTGTCAAAAACAAAAAACATTAATCATTTTTTTGTGTCTTTCATAAATATTTTAAACAACTTCAAAACATGCAATATGTTACTAAATGCAAAAGGATAAAGTATTAAACACCACTGCAATGTTACAGAATATATGACTTTTGCTGCCATCACAGTGAGATAAAGAGTGTTAAAATTGTATTTCTATTGCGACATGATTTAGCTATGATGGTGTTAAGAAGCACTTTATAAAAATACTAATGCAATCAATTCAATTCTGTCAATAAACTTGCTTTTAAAACCTAAAGTCTAAAGGTAATTAAAACATTTTTGAAAGAAAGAAAAACTGAAAGAAAACCTGATGGAAGATGATTTAATGGCAGGTTTGTGCATGCATGTATATTTTTTTTCACTTGATGATTAAATCATTATCTTTAACATGTTAGCAGATATATTCTTGTTAGTTATATATTTATTACCTAATATTCCCATAAAATGAAAGAATTTGGAGGTGAAAATAAAAGAAAGAAAGAAAAGATCTAAAGAACAGCTTATAAAGCAAAATTGTGCATCTCGCAAATGAGGCAAACATCCACTGAGTGTTTAAAATTTACTTTCCAATTTTCCATAGATCGCACCAGCAGAAACCAGCGGCAGAAAAAAAAAGTTAATCTGCTTTTTTGTAAATCCTCTACATGTAAAACATCATCTTTAAGTACAAGCCTTGAATTGTAATTTGAAAATAAAAAGAGTAGAAAAATATTTTTCAGAGGTTCGGACTTTCTATATGTTCATGTTGAATCAGCCAGATGATATAGGAACATATCCAAAAGTCACAGGACATCAATAAATACTTAATGCCTGTTGAGGAAAAGTTATCTACGGATGTCGGGTTGTTGACTTTGCACCAATCTTTCCTTTTTCTCACTTCACTGCATATTCAGAGACGCAACCACGATAATTTATTTATTATTTATATACATTCAGTGTGAAAGGATACTGTGCTCTGCCGTACTCCAGAGTATCGTCTCCATCCACATCCAGGTCTGCGTCGCTGTCCCGGCACTCCTTAGAAGTCGTGCTCACCATTGTAGCACCTGAATAAAGTGTTTTGTATGTCATTGTGTAAACAGTTAGGTAATTTAAAGAATATTTTTTGTTACACAGTTTAAGAAGGAAGTTAATTTGTTGTAGAAAAACTTTCTTTCAATCAGGGACTCCAGCCAGTTTCCAGATCCCAGCTTTCCTACCTGCTAAAAGAAACAGTTTCTTTGGTGCTACCCTTCAGGGTACAGTTCCCCTCCATAATCTAGACTGAAAAGTTCAGTGGTTCTTTAACTCTCAATCAGTCACATCATTCACCCTCCACCGGATAGGAACCAACACACGTTAAACAAAGGGAAAGGTTCCTGCTTACCTTTAAACCCAATAGCCATCATCTGTGTCCTCCTCCTCTCGTTCCAATCGTCCTCCACCGGCCCCAAGTCTGCTGAACCTTCCTGGAACGTGCACAAGCACAAGGCTTCAGCATCTGCCTGAATACGCCCATATGTCCCCACACAGCCAGGAGCTACGTTTCTGCATCTGTGTTCTTATAGCTGCGGCTGTTTTCACATGGATGGACACAGGACTGACAGTGATCCTGATGCCATGTGAAAAAAGCAGCTCAACAGTGTCTCTGCATTTGGACCCCTGACATTCTCTCAACCTGACATCAGCAGGCTACACGTTTTAAACTGAGATTATATGGAAATGTCAGGTAAATGAATGCTTTTAGCTGTGTTTTATGCCGTGTTGGAAAAAAAAGTACCTGTCCTTCCTCCAGTTTTCTCCTCTTCAGCTTCCCGATTCTGACTGAAAACAAACAGAAGATAGACAGACGACAAGATTGTGTTTAGAAATAAATGCACTCCTGACTACCAGCCTGATTGCATGAAATTTCTCTTAGACAAATTGTAAAAACATTACTTTTCTACCTAAAATATTTTTTACCTACAATATTAAATATTTATTGTTTCAATTGTACTATGATCTGAACAAACAACCTTCCTTCATTGGTTTCACAAAACTTAGCAAACTTAGGAAAGATCTGTGTTTATTTAATTTGACTATGTGAACTATCCATGGGGTAATGTGAATGTATGAAGTTTAGTATTTTAATTTGGGTTTAATGTCTGCAAACACAAAAATGGTATGCGATTGTAGGGTTCAATTAAGCACAAATATTAAAGGCATTCACAAATCTGGCCTCACAGAAATTCCTGAAAAAAGGCATAAAGCTAACCCCTAGTCCATCAAATTTGTATAAAATATCTCCTTCAATTTTAAAGCATCGAAGAGATCGTTTAAGGTTTCCAGGGCCACAGCATCATGGGTTCATTACCATTACTAAACAGTAGATATACTTTCTTTTCTAATATATACATATACATAATAATAGTCCCTAGGTAGTCTGATCACCATAAATTAACAAATGATATTCAATAATTTCTTTACAGGGATTTAACAGAATCTGTTAAATGTGTAAATCACAGTAACACATTTAATTTAGTGAAAACATATATTTGTAAATGTCAAATGACCTCAAGTAAGAAAGCTGGGTGACAATATTAGCAGTGGAAGCTTAATCTTTTACTTTGTCTAAGTCTTCATTAAGAATCTTAAGCAAATTATTCTAATAATAATAATGAACAATTTCTTTATTCATCATCTTGTCAAACTGTTATAGTGGAAAATATACTAAATGAACATATACAGTAGCTTTTAATCATAAAATACTTCCAAATTTTCTAGATACACATACTGTCTCCTAATTTTGAGGGAGGGTTGATTTTAACTGGTTTTTAATTTTGATTTGTAATTGTTGGTATTTAGCTATCCGAATTACCCAGGATTTGAATATAGTTAAAAAGAGATTTTAATCTCAATGAGTCATACTGGGTTAAATAAAGGTTACATACATACAAAATGATCTCTTTCTGTAGTATCGTTTGTAATGAGATCAACACTTGAAGGACATGTTGAACATGATCAGGTTTCGAATATTTGACCAGTCTTAGAAAAGATGCAGGAAGTGGCTTTAAAATATAGTTGATCTCCCTTTTTTTCCCGTTATAGCACTTCTAATGAATCAGTCAGATGAACTGCGTAATGTATTGAGCTGTGAGAGCAGGGGTCCTTTTCTGTCATCACACTGCTACCATTCAGAATATTAAAGTTAACACTCCAGAACACCAACAGCACCTCCTTTTCCACTGCTGCCAGACTCTCTGCTAATCACATGAGGGGACATTAAGTTTTAGAGCCCTCTAATGTGAGCTGGGTGACAGTGGGCCCCAGTTAGATGGGGGTCCAGCGAATGGCCATGACCCGAGCGCCAGCATCTTAGTGCACATAATGAGGGTTAAAGAGTTGGTCATACGTGAGGAAGAGCTCATCAAACAAAGAGAGAATAAAAAGACAGTGAAGCTGATTAATCAACATAGGGGCACCTCTTCACCACTACTTTCTTTTGCGCCCCTGACGTCTATTTAGAAGCTCATTATGCTGTCCAATTATAAAGCCAGGTAAAGACTAACAGACCTCGACAGCAGCAGCATCTTCAGGAGCCCGAGCTCCTCCATAGATGATAATAATGAAAATGTTGTGAATAGTGTAAGGACACTGCATCAGCTCTCATATCTGCCTCACGCCTGAAACGGTATCTGGTTATTGATTACAGTACAAAAAAATTATGTAATGTTTTACTAAAACACATGTAGAGTATATTCACCTTTTGCACTTAATCTGATTTTTAGTGTTAGGACATCCCAATTGTTCATGTCGAGTAAATGTAGAACTAATTGTGTAATGTTTAGTGTTTAGTTGAAGTGTTTCGATATGTTCAATACAACAAATTAGTATGAAAAATAGCAAATACGAAATGCTTTTCAATTTAACAGATCTCCGCCTCCAGGTTATTTTTCTCAAATCTTAAGGCACCTCTGATCACATCTACAGGCATTTTTAGTACCATATGTTTACTTGGTAGAATTCACATCGAAGTGGCGATTTGTAAGCTTTTTAAAGCTTTTTGATACCTCTGAGGAATAAGAAACGACTTCGGCTACGGAGATTTCCTGGGACTTAGCTTTGGTTAATGGCAGTATAACTAAAAACTCTTTATTCATAGTTATTATACGATTTCATGCTGATAATTTAATGTTTAATGGGCATATTAAGGGAACTGGGAAACAGGAGAAATTGCTATTCAAATCAAAAAGATTTGTGAGGGTCTGCATAAATAGGGAAATTCCTACATCTATTGTCAGAGAAACCATTAAAAAGTTTTAAACTGATGAAAAAAAACAGGACAATAAGCTGATATTTCTTTGTACACGGTAAAGAGGACGGTAACAAGTAAGCAAAATCTGCAGCATAATTTTAGAATAATTTTTAAAGCATTATGGAACGAAAATTAACCTTATTTAGAGATCACATGTAAAAAGAAAAGTCCCGTGGGCAGCGACTTATCCTCCCCCAGTTTTACTCTGTAGATCGTCCTAGTAGAGATTAATGCAACAGCTCTCTATTCATGACATTTACAGCTGCAAGTCCATAAACGCTGCTGTCATTTCAGGCGACACTTAACATCACTTAAAGGTGTTTTTAATGATCTGATATCCAAGTATTGATTATTATAGAGCAACCACTGTACCTGTGGTTTTATATCACAGGTACAGTTCACTCTTTAAAACAGTAAATTTTGATTGCTGTGCGTTCATAAAGTATTACCCACTCCTTTTGTCAGCATAGTCATTGTAAACCTTCTACAAAGGGTGCTAAAACAATAAGAAAAAAAAACAAAATATGTCGACTTTGTGTAACATTAAACTGAGTGGTCAGTAAACCTGCGCAAAAAAACTAATTATATCTGCTCACTTATCACAATAGCAAGAACATTTATTTATATAGACACTGAATACGACTGAAGAATATTTTTCTACTAATGACAATTAATGACAATTTTCTCATGATAAATAAGAAGAGCATTCTTACTAGCTCAAAACATAATCGTTATGAACAATTAAACAATATATGGTCCTTGTTTTGTTCTTTAGCCTGTGTTTAAGTGTATTTCACACAACATCCAGGACTCTACATAGACGTGACGGTTGGGAAGGATGGGGGTAAAAAAAAAAAGGGCTTCTCTGCATTTCTTACCAGCTTGTGTGCAGTCTAGGTGGGCTCCTGCACTGTGTGGGCGCAATGGGGTGGATTTGACGTAGCACCTGCACCAGCAGAGGTCGTCGACTGTTAACATATCAAGAGGTCAAAGTTGGAAAGGTTAATAGCTCCTCTGCTCGTGTGGGCGCTAGGCCAGCGAGATTGTGTGTGAAAAAAAAGGGAGATATCTGCACAGCTAGTGAGGGAGGGCTTAAAAAAAACTAACACATGACTGGGCGCCTGTGTGTGAACAAAGGAAACTCTGATTACTCAAGTCTTTAAATTAGAGCCCACTTAGCATGACAGACTTTAAACACTGGACCGCGTTGAAAACAAAGTGACCCTCTGGCATAAAACAATAATTAGATCAACTTACCATTTAATCTTGTGTGTCTGTTGGCCCGCACTCTGAGAAATGTCTGCAACAAACAATATAGAATATTTTTTTTCTATTTTTATTTTTAACTGATTTGAGACTTTAGGTTTAGTATTGGCTTAATATCAAAAGGACAAGAAGAGGTTTCTACACGAACACTTAAAGATGCCTCATAGCTTTTTTTTCACCAGAAAAACCTTTTTCAATATTCTCATTACATTCCTTACCAATTAAAAAGTTTTGTTTTAAAAATGATAATGAAGTAATATGTTTTTCCTGGTAGTCAGGAGATTTAAACCACCAGTGGTGGAAAAAAAAAAAACATTACAGGAAAATAATATGTAGTTTACAAAATTAAAAACCATTTATTTTCCATTCAAGGAGTACTCTTTCACATGAGAGACAGATGGACTGGTATTTTTGGTTAATTTAAAATTTCAGGGAAATTACTGTAAAAGATAGGTACAGATACCTTAAAGACAAAAATCTTGACATCAATTTTTGCTTGGTTTTGAAACAATACCTGGTATCGGTCTGAATGTAGCTCCTCGGATGGCCGAGAGGGTGACGTGGGAGAGCCTCCTTCACGTTTGATGTGCAGAGAGAGGGACAGAAACTGAAATTAGAAAGCAAAGGTGAATTTTACTAAAAAAATACATTTAAAAAAATAAGCAAAATGTAAAAAAATGTTGTAATTAAGCTGCTATAACACTTGTACTTATCCTTCCATCTATGATATCATAATCAACCCTTTTTTTGTGTAAATGCAAACATGAATTAAAACCTGATTATTAAAATAAATGTTAAATATGGAGAAATGAACCTAAACTTGTATTTATATTGTATTTATATTGGTTTTTAACACATTATTTTTTTGGAGTTAATAGTCAATGATCGCTTGACCATCTTGGACTGAAAGCTTCATCAACAATTGTCCCTATGAGGTCAAATAATTGCGAGCTAAATTCTGAAACTAAGTCAGCTATTTTGAGCCTTTTACGTGAAACGATATAACGTCGTTTGCGTAGCATTTCTGGCTCTTAGTAGCGATAGTAAAAAATATTTTAAAGGGTCCCAAAGATATCTGTGCAGCACCTGGTTAAGTGTATTGCTAAAACTGTTTAAGCATAGCCTAACTTGGTTAAGGATTATCGTTCTTTCATCACACATAGGCAGCAGCGTCAAATTATCTAGAATGTAACCAGGCTTGTAAGATGAATGCATATTTTCCTTTTTCTCCTGGGTAATCAATACCCTCCTTTTCTTTCTTTTACCCCTGGAGTGGTGGAACAATGGCTTAGCTAGGGGTCAAACTTGGTAACTGTGTCAGACCTGTTGAAAGTTTTGCTACTATAAGGTGAACGCTTCCTATCTTTATAATGTCAGATATGCAACAATGTGACAGGGGTATTAGGCTTCATTGAAGGATTACATCTCTACTGACCTTTGGCGTCCTTCTTAGTTGAGCATGTTGCAGTGCAGCAGGACTGAAACAGATATAAAAAAATAAAAGCTTAGATTTTTTTCATGCAAATAGAAAGACGACTTAAATGTGCACAGTTTCTCTTAAAGTATACAAAGATTATAGTAATTTTTTCTTAACAGTAATATAAACTCTCTGCTTTTATTTCACCTGGATTTCTATTCAAACTCATTTTAATCCTTCATACTTCATGTCTGCCAAGATAGATACTGTACCCTTACTCTCATACGCTGTTGCTCTTTCTCTCTCTCTCTCTCTCTCTCTCTCTCACACACACAGACACACACACACACACACAAACACACACACACACACACACACACACACACACACACACACACACACACACACACACACACACACACACACACACACACACACACACACACACACACACACACACACACACACACACACACACACACAGAGTGTCCCTGTGGGCAAAGTTCAATTTGAAACCATTACTGTCCATGGAGCGGTCGTTAAGCAGATTTGGAGTGTAATGTCTTTATTGGAGGAATCATTCTTCTGGTTTAAGCAGCAGGTAATGCATGCGTCTAAATTTGAATTTTACACAGCAAGTGTCCTGTGTGTGTGTGTGTGAGTGTGTGTAGAGGCTCAAAGCAGCCATTAGAAGGACATTATCCACCCGTTGTATGAGTTGTCGCCTGGAGGTCCTGGTGGGCTGTGATATGAAATATGTGAGGAACAATGAGGCGGCTTGTAAACACTACACACAGGTGACAAAGAAGATGAGAGATACCACCGGAGCAGAATAAGAGAAGGAGAGGCCTCTAGATACAAAATGTGTCAACATGAATTATCTCATGGGAGCCGAACGGAGCGGAGAGAAGGTGACGCTAAACAGACAGAAAAACAACAAACTGATAAATAGACAAAGTGAAAGCTTGGATGGAAATGTAGAAGAGCTAGGAGGCAAAGACAAAGATACATTCAGCAATAATGACAACATTTTAGTATTCAACAAAATAATCATTTTCATTTATGATTAAATGGATTAAAATTACAACACCTCACCTGATTTGTAGCTGGGCGAGTTTGGATAACTCTTGCTCCATGTGATCCTGCAGTTCTCCTGGTCGTAGTACGGCCTGGCAGACTGGACATACCGGGGCCTGAGTGTCATAGAGACCTTTCACCTTACCTAAGGAGACGAAGGGAAGGCACAAACCTGTGAAGTTTATAATCAAGTATAAATGCATGATGATTTATCAAGGCTATGCTCTTTACTTATTATTCACACCAAATACATTTACATATTCAAGCTATGTTCTGAAAGGGTGGTTCCAAATCAAATGTTTGTTTGTTTTTTGATAATGACATTAGTGAATTAAAGATAATTATATATCAACTCATTTATCTAAAATATGTAAACCAAATACATTATTTGTCTTGAGTTTATTGACAAATTTGAGTGTAGCAATTGTGTGTAAAAGCGTAACAAATGTATATGATCTTGTTTTTTTAAAATTTAATTCTATTTATATTATTTATATTATATTTAGGAGTTTTTGACATATTAGATATTAACGATTCATTTTTTTCTAAACAAATACAAATGGAAAACATAGGATAAAGTTTTGCTGCCAAGTTTATTTAAATTTAATTCATATTTTACTCAGACGTTTTTTAACTACTTTAAATCTAAAAAAAAAAGGAAAATAAAAATTACAAGTCAAAAATCTTATTCTAAAAATGTATATGATCTAAATAAATATGGTATGCGGGACGTCGTACCTTGAAAAAGAATTCACAGCCCTATTTACATTTAATCACCAGAATATCTAACATAAAAAATGCACAAATATTATACCTGTTAATTATGTTTTGAATTTGTCACATGAAACAATACATTTTGCTGAAGTTTAGTGTAAAAAAAACAACACAGTCTAGTTAGTGCATAATTGAGAAGGTAAGAGAAACTGATACAATTCTGTTTTTTGCAATAAAAATAAAAAAAAGCCCATTGCCTGTTTTTATTTAGTCCCCTTTACTCAAATTCCACTAAATACAATCAAGTGCAAAAGCATCCTGGTATTAGAAGAGGTGGTTGCAGCTATTATTTGTAATTATTTTAGTATCCAGTATTATTTTCTTATATCACACCTTCTGTAGTTGAAGCTAGACGTGAGATTTTTTTTTAGTAGACCTTTAGTCGGTTCGAGTGAAGGTAAAACCCAGCTGAAAAGACAGAAATGCACCGCCGTGGCCGTCTGCTGTCAGCGTGTTGACATTATAGGCTGTCAGTAGGAACATTACACATGAGGGCCACTCGGCCCATTGGGCCCTACTGATGGATTACTACCATAAGCAGGCGGGTAGAAGCCTCAAGAGCTCTACTATATCAAGATTTTACCTAGTAGATGAGGTGATTTACTCCTGAAAGCCATCAATCATCAGGAGAGAGCCAGAAGGCATGATGCACCTAATTTCCTATCTTCACAAGTTATGGGAAAAGTAACAGATGTTTTCAGGCAATCAAAAAGTAACCCCTTGATTTAGAGTAATACAATTAATTTGGCATCCAAACAGCAGGGGGGGGGGGGCCTATACGTATGCCCGCCTTAAACTCAAACAAACCAACAAGACTTCTATTGTAGAGACCATGCACTGACATTAGTTGAGCTATGAGGCGCCATAATGAGGAGCCAAATAGGAACAAATGGCCTCTAAATAAAACATGGGATGGAAAATAGAAATTGGAGTCAGGTGTCCTTGGGAGTATGACAGGTTTTCCTCCCATCACCGCCAACCCGTCTCCTGATCCTCCCTCACCATTTTTGCATCCTCTCCTGGAAGCCTAAATGACTTTTCCCGACACGCATTGAACGTTCCCAGGATTTCTGCGCTCCGCCACCAGGAACACGAAGGCATCAGTAAACAATGAAATCTGTGTGGTGAAATTGAATTTATAACCACATTACCTGCACAGATAACGTCTCTAAATGGCGCCACGATAAGAGCAGTGGGATTTGATTTTGAGGTGTTTTATTGGTGCCCTTTTTGGATAAGCCTCCCCCTCTTTTTTCTGTTTACAGCCCCCCCGCCCCACCCATGCACCATTCATCTGTCACCTCTGGTCCTCGCAGACATCAGCTTTAATGGTTTGGGGGCCCGAGTGTTTGTGGCTTGGATGCAGAGATGAATGTGTTTGTGTGTGTACATACTTTCCATACTAGACGCATGGAAGCACCAGTTGTTGGTTCACAAGTACCTTTTCACACGTCTCCACCCCTTCGCTGCCCTCAGCCCCAACCCACAAAAAACCTGTCAGTATTAGTCAACCTCAGCCCCTCTTCAGCCTGGGGGGTCTGAAACACACAACGGGGCTGTAAAACCTGCCTGCGGGGCTTGTTAACTGTTCCCTCACTACGGCAACTGGCTCAGAAGGATTGGCCCGCTCTCTCTGGGATGTGCGAAGTTTGACTGGCCTGTCTCCAAATGGATTCACTGTCTACATGTCTGATTCACTTTTTTCTCTTTTTGTGTCTCGCCAGTTCAAGACCTTGTTTCCTGACTGCCTGGAGTTTTTGTCCAGTTGCCATTTTCTCCCACAACTCTCTTGGGAGGAGGCCTGTTATTCTGGTTCTATGTAGGTTTTGTAACAGCAGAGTAAAATATATGGACATTCATACTCAACTAATTCACAAATACAGACATGGCGACATCCTTGATACAGATGGGCAAAAATGCTAAAAGTAAGATATACCTTTATTGTAGCAGCAATATCTAACACTGAATATTTCAAAAAGGCAGAACTTGATTTGATAAATGATCCAGTTTTAAAGATTTAATGTACTCTTTCTTTTTTTAAATCAAAGATAGCATAATTCCAGGCAACCCTGGAGTTTATGTAATTTTTGCTAGCAAATACGGCAGCAATATCTCTTCTCCCATATTTCAAGAGAATTAAGGACAGAAAACATACTTGTCCATTCTTCTTTAAACCATCAGTGAAGCTATCTTTATAAGTTATGCTTTCTTAGGGTTTTGGATTGATTTGTGACGAAAGAACAAGTTCTGTGTTGAATAGGTTTCATATCTTGGGTCATTATCCTGTTGAAAGACTAAATCACAAGCTTAATAGAAGAGGACAGTAGATTTGTTTAATTTTCCTGGTATTCTACAGAATTAATGAAAGCTAGACAATGTAACTACCTTTCTGCAGCCTTTGAAACAGAAATAGGCCCATAGAATCACAGATCCTCTACCATACAAACCAGTGGGGATGAAAAATTGTATCCAAATGTTGATCTTTGTTTTATGTTAGAACTACCTGCAGACACAGGTTACAGGTCACAAGGCTCTGCTGTTTGAATTGCTGCTATGTACTCTGCTTTATGTGAGAAAATAAAGAAGATTTTATGTGTGTGTGTGCGTGCGTGCGTGCGTGCGTGCGTGTCTGTGTCTGTGTGTGTGTGTGTGTGTGTGTGCGATGGTGGTGGTGGGGGGGTGGGGGTGGGGGTTATGTGTGTCTGTCTGTGTTTTTGCTTGAATCCATAGTTAGAAAAAGTTCTGCTTAATCAGAACCAGGGTTGTTGCTTTTCAATGTTGTCACTATTTTATTTTATTGATTGTTTTATAATAAAGTTCTGAATAACCATCTCAGAATGGATGGTCTGTTTTGTAATGTGATCAAATTATGTACATTTTAGTTTATAATATCTAGAAAGACAATTTGGGAACATCCTTTTCTTAATGTATTATATTTCAAATGTCACTTAAATCACATGTGGATATGCAGTACAGCGACAGAAGAATTATTGTTATTTAACAAAACTACATGCATTCTTGATAAAGTCCAGGCAGAGTTTACTAAACACTGTTTGTGACAGTAGTTCAGAAAAGACAAGCACAGTGTGGCTTGAGATAACAACAAATATTAAGAAGACTTGAAGATAACACAGTTTGCTTTGGAAATTATTTTCTTTTAATCTTACTTCCCATCTTCCTCACAGAGAATTATTGTAAATTAGAGGCTATGTTTCACCTCATAACTTATGAATGTGTTCTTTTCCGCACATTTAGTAGGTAGTTAAAAGAAAGAGGCTTTTATGTAACAATTGGAAATTCCTGGACAAACTGATCAATTAAGATACTGAATTACCTTCATTTTACAGGAATGTTCGGGCTAAATAATTATGTTTTTCTGTTCACCTTGTACATCCCTTGACTGAATGCACTCAAATTAAAGACAGTATTTAACTAAATCGTTTAGATTATGCTGCCGCAATCAAAGATAAGGCATTTTAGACATAGTTACCAGAGATACCAACAAATTTGTCCATTTCTGTGTGTGTGGTATTTTCTGTGCAGCTGCAAAATGTAAGACATATTGACATGTTGAACACAGTTTCAATTAAAGATTTTATCAAGGAGGATTGCACTGATAAGTTTATCGTAAAATAAAAAGATCTGTTGTCATCTCTTTCTCCCCTTATGTGATTGATGGTCAAAACCTGATTCCTGTTGTTCTGCATCCACCCCAGAACAGATAGATGAGAATCCTGCTGACAAATCCTCTGAGCATCGAGTCCCCCCGAGGCCATGGGTAATGGCCGATGCCAGCACCCATATGACGGCTGCCAGTTCTGCTGATGCAGATGGAGCGGAGATGCCTAACATGACCTTTAGTGAATGCCACATCACATCAGGCCTGGATGTCACCCTCTGACATTATGCTGGGGCATGAAAAGGCTGTTTTGGAGGGGGAGACGTGGTGACGAACGTACCCGGGGTGATAAACCTGTGGACATGGTGTAATTCTGATTGACATGAGAAGGATGGGCTGGTTTTGAATGGCACAGGACAGAAGAGGACGCAAGATCTGGATTTTAGGGTTTTAAAGTGCAGCATAGGTCAGCTTTTATTGTGGTTCAACGGCAATAAAGTCCCCAGACAAGTTACTCCAGATTGCATCATTATCCCAATCATCAAACAATTCTCTAAGCACATCAGAAATCCTTCTATAAACCCATAACAAGCAAAGACTCTATATAAGCATTAGGGGTGCAAAGATTGGTAGGGGGGAGTAAACTTAACGCTTGGCGGACAACGCTGCAATGGTGGGTACGGTAGGCAGGTCCTTGGCACACTTTCAGAGGAGATGAAGGGCTATAAAATCCATTGGCTCCTGCCACACCTGTACTCCACCCTACACAGCGGCCTGCTTCCTATTTAACAGCATCACATACAGGATATTAGTCAGGGGTTTTAGCCGGCTGTGAGGTAGAACGAACCTCTGAAGCTGAGGAGGGGTGGCAGGGGAAAGTATGCAGGCTGCCATTTGTTTTTTATTGGGGAAATAATGGCCTATTGAGAGGTTGGGTTTTTAATGAGCAACATAATAGCCCCTGTAGTAACACATCTGCACTGAGCAGAGTCATTTCCACAGTTTTCAAAGGCAGCAGCTTGAGCCTTTGAAACAGCAACTCCAGTTGCCATTGACTTAGTCCACCTACATATCTGCTTTTTATCATTTGCAGAATCGCTAAACCGGTAATACAAAGAAGACCAAATCTTTAAGCACCATGTTCAATCTTAACAACATTTACTCCTCTCCTGGCTTTACCCCAAATCTCTCACTGTCCATTGTAATTCTGCCATTCCTCATAACACCTCTACTACTCCAATCAATTGTGTTTAATGTATTAAAGACACTCACCGTAACCTTTGGCTCTTGCACAAATCAATGCCTCGTTAGACCACTAATGATCGTTCATTGACTAATAAGATCTGTATCAGCCTCTTGTGGAACCTTTATTGGCCTTTGGCCTTTGTAGTGCCTTGTGCTTATGAGGACAGTGGGAGGCATCAGATGTGAGTCCGGGGGACTCAGGTGATGAAAAAGCTTTGGGTGGAAATGGATGGTAAGACTAAACTCCAAATAGACTCATTCTGAAGCACCTCAGGTCAAGCCCTTTTCCTTCTGGCCCAGCAGATCAATGGACATAACCTCTCCAGCCACAGGTTAATAAGCACACAAGCTCAGAATGTCTCTCCATTCTCATTCTCCTCCTTCCTCTCTCTCATTTTTTCCATTTGTAACAACAATTGTTTCATTTCACCGGGCGTGGCTCCGCAAAAATGTGTTCTATCATCTCTGTGACTCAGAGTGGACTGGGAACCTGCATGACTCGAAGCCCTCAAGGGCAAAGATCGAACGCTGCCTCTGCTCTGTTCCAAACGATCAATCTTGTCCTCATTGAGATGCATGGCTCAATGATCTCCGATAGTGACTTCCACACTGGAGGGAGAGACTATAAGGGGGGAAAAGGTAACTGTCTGCTACTACTTACTGCAATATGAGGCTACTTACAGTTCCTTGTCACAAACAGAATATATATATTAAAATGCAACCACTTGGAAATAAACAAAATCAAATGACTAAACTGTGAAAACTTGTAAAATGCAACTTCCATGTGAAAAACAAACTTTGCATTTCACCCTCACCAATCCCACAATGAAAAAAGGTGGCAGCAACATGCTGTGGGGATGCTCTTTTTATCAGGAGGCACAGGAAGGCTGATCAAGGTTGATGGATAAATGGATAGAGATAATCCTGAGAAATATTGGAGAAAACCTGGTAAAGACTACATGGAACTGGGGTGGAGGTTCACCTTCCAGCAAGACAACAACCCTAAACATACTCCTAGAATGTGATGACTTAGTTATAAAAAAGGTAAAATCCTTCAAGAAAATGCTCTCCCCCATACAACATCCTTCAGGTTTATCTGGTTGACCCCAAGGCGTTTCCAGACAAGACTGGATATATATAATCCCTCCGGCAAGTTCTGGGTCTTTCCAGGATTCTCCTTCAAGTGGAAGATGCACAAAAAACCTGTAAAGGTCCTGATCAGATGCCTGAACCACCTCAACTGACTTCTTCTGATGCAGTGAAGCTCTACTGTGAGCTCACCCTGCATGCAAGGGGTTAAAGCTCTTCCTAAACTGTGAGTGCAACTGACTTTCCTACTTCAGTATTGTTTTATTTCTATTGCTCTATTATCCATAACTGAATGTTGACAGAGTCCAAAATTTCATAACCCATAGGGGAAAGTAGATTAACAAACTGTTTTTCAACCCCATGTTCTCTGTAACTGATATGAATCGTTACAAATCTTAGTTCTATAGTTTATAAATTTGACAACGTTTCACAATTATATATCATGCAACTTCAGGCTAAAACAATATAGTTTGGGAGCTAAATGTTTTGAATTTCACATGATTCAAATGATTATTAAAAGTGTAATTACCAGCATATTTATATTTTTAAATAGACATTTTGATGGTTGTTGGTTTTATACATTGAGATCCCTAAAGTCTTATTGTATTTTACAGCATTTCTCCACAGGTACCTGAGGCCTTACGCGTTGCATACAAACATGCTGTGAGCTGCTCTCCTTGACATATATTGATGCTGTCACTCCGCTTTAGAGTACGGCAAAGGTCCTTCCGATATCTGGAACCTGCAGCAAGACTCGCTGTCACTTCTGCTCTCCCTGTGTGTCATATTACACACAGAAGAACCAGAACTTTAATGTCATACACTGAGTCTGATATATAGATGTAACCAGGTGTAACAACAAGTGGCATCTCTGGCATGACAAGTTAAGAAGGGCATAGAAAATCCAACATGTATTTGCTGACACTAATTCTTCTGTGAAGCATTAAACCTGAATTTGATCAATATCAAATTAACTACTTGAAGTAGCACAAACTATTACACTAGAAATCCAACTTTATATAAATGCAATTATATAAATGAAACCTTCTATATAAATAAAATTGAAAATAAAGTCTCACCACCAGCAGCTTAGTAGCTAGTAAGGACGACCAACAGAATATGGACATTTGGATGAGCTTAGGGCTAAAAATATTTTTTTGCCAGGCATATATCTTCTGAAAATGTGTAGCAAAGTGGGTTGAGAGGTCATCTTGCAATCTGGTTGCAGGTTCAAGTCCACTAGCCTCCTGCCACATGTCCATCTATCCCTGCAAGGCACTTAACCTGAAATTTGCTGCCGATGTGTGTATCAGTTTATTAATGGGTGTGAATGGGTAAATGCGGCTTCAGTGGAAAACCCTTTTAGTGGACAGTATGCTTGAAAAACTTTTATGTCTTTGTACGTTACATAAGCAAGTTATTTTTCAAATGTTTGGTTGCTTAAAAAAACTTTAATTGTTCAGCCTCAATTTCAGGGAGCCTCAAAAAAGTTTTAACCATCTGAGCTTGACAATTCTCTTTCAATATAGTATATATTGTAACATAAGGATTCAGTACACAGTATTATGGACCCCAGAGTTCCCTAGTGACATCCATTGTTGCATGGCGTCAGAAAACAACATAAGCAGAGTTTATGAAGGAAAAAAAATAAAGTTTCATATTGAGTCAACATTACGGTTAATATAGAACTTGTCTCGCTAGCCTCTTTCACAAAACATGTCTGATTCCTGATTATTAAGGGAGAGCTTTTTTTCACGCTTTTGGTCAATCAAAAAACAAAACATTTCAGAAATAAAGACAGCATCCTGGAACCATGAGTAATGTGAAGTGAACTCTGCAGCGCTCCCATGAGGTCCGACACATGTCAAACATCCCTCCATGTCATAAGGTTAAAAAACAAAGATGCTGTAATGATCCTTGTTTTGGTCGATATTGTTCAACATGTTGATTGAATCATCTTGCCATCTTTTTTGTTGCCCTAGGAAACCGGTCACAGGTGAAAATCTTGCAGCTAAATCAACCACAGCTCAAAGTAGTGAATTGACACCAGCTCCTCATTTTTAGGCCTGGCTTGTACTGGTACTATAACATTCACCTTTATATGTTTAAAAGTTGTCCAGGCATAGGCCAAAAAGCTATGAAGAAAAGTGTTGAAGAACATTATTTTTTGGACTGAGTTAGGGTTCAGAATCAATATGAAATCACTTTGCCTTAATTGTGACCAGTAGTTCTTCAAGCTTTGATCCTGATAATACTATAGATGTTACCAGCACCTCAGGCTTCAGTTGCCCCTCACATTACCAAAGTGCCCTCCTAAATGTAACTATTTCACATTTCAAGTTCAAGTTACAAAAACATAAAACAGCAAAAAGTTGTGCATAATTCTAAAGTGTAAAGAATACACATTTTTAAGATGTTTTAAATAAAGTCTTCTAAACCGTGGTGTTCATTTGCATCCAACCCTTTAAATTGTGATACCCTAAATTAAATCCAGTGCAACTAAATGTGTTCAGCCATCACCCAATAATTAAAAATAGTTTATATGTGCCTAATTTACTTTAAAAATAGGTGTTCTCTGATGGCCAGCAGAGATTTATTGGGAAATAGCAGTAGAAAATGGCTTTTTAAAAGCTAAGGAGCACAGAATCAGGTCAAGAATAAAGATTTGGAAAAGTATAAAGTAGGTCTAGGTTATGAAACCACAGAAGACTTTCTGGCCTCCCTACAAAATGCTATGCTTGGTAGACAACAAACACTGCAGATGAACGCTAAAACACTATACGTATGGTGAAGTTTATACAATACATGAAGGCTTCTGGTTTGAATACTCGTGCAATCAACTTTAACTTCTATGATTTTCTCCTTCCTCTCTCAGCTCCAGGCTAACCTGTGCATCAAAATACCACACAGAGATCGCTGTCTGTCAGACTCAGCACTGTCACGCAGGCTCAAAACGTTGAGGACAGCAACAAATCTGCTCCCCGGAGGTCTGTCATTCATCCTAATGGTTTCAACCTGCTCTCATGTTCTCAACTTTACAAATGTCTGTCATAATCTGGTGTGCATTCGGGCCCTCTTTGTTTTTTTTTCTACATGTGAGTTCGGAAAATATATCAAACAGATAACCTGGAATGGAATGTACGTGTGTTTGGACCGAAGTTACTTTTCTCCTACTCTTTTTGCATCTCTCGCATGTTGATTTTAGCCACATCTTCTCATCACATCAGTCATTTTCTTTTCCTTATTTGCTCTGTCTGTCAATTAGTGCTTAATACAGGGTCAATTGAGTCCTGGACAAACTGGGCCAAGACTTTAAATCTCCCAATTGACACGGGAAAAATGTGAATTTGTATTTAATAAATAATCTCCAGTTTAGAAACAGACTGAAACCACCAAAGATGAATAGGAGTGGGATTTAAATGAAATATGAATTACAGAAGGAATAGAAATTTCACCTTTTAGCTTCTGTTACAAATCTAAAAATAACTTCGACATGAACAGCAAGAATTTAGCAAAGACCCAGTGTTGAGACAAAAAAAAAGATAAATTCAGAGAACAGTAACAGAAAAAAAATATATCAATCATTCACTCTGGGAATAACATGTTATTATTCTTTCTTCAGAGAAAACACACCAACCTGCTTTCCTCTCACACACCTGTCCCTCATGTACTGCAGGTGAGCAGCAGAAACTCAACCATTAAGGATCAGGGAGAGACTAAGAGCCAGCAGAAGACTTCAAAGTAAATCTAAACCAACACAATCTGTTTTATTTGTTAAAAAAGGGGACCTAGGTGGTGGCATGTGAACAGATCCTCATTGAGAACTCTTTTATGGTTTTCCAGACACCACCACTTCTCATTCGTCCTATTATTACAGATACACTTCCAGATACCATCTGATACTGTCAGAAAAGGCTCTGTTGACTGCTGCTGGTTTGAGGGAACCACAAGCACCTGGTTCAGCTTGTTACACCTGTGTTTGGGTTAGTCACACTTCCTAAAGGGTGTTATTGTGTCTGCCTGGTTGAGCTAAAAATAATGGTCATATGATGACGGTGTTATCTTCAAACGATAAGAAGATACAAACGATTGAACCGCTTATCTACAGTGACTCAAACACGCAGACGAAGTGAGCAATCAAGGAGGGGTTTTGGCATCAAGATAAGCATCATGGATGATAACTTAATGCAGCGTACATGAAATCTTTATGGATGACTGTGCAAATGTCAACCATTTCTGCTTGCAGAAAAAAAAAGTCCATTTTGGACATTCCAGTAAAACAAAAGCCAACAATGTGGGTTTTTATCATTTGTATGCAAAAATCACAAAATAACATATTGCTTAATTGTACAGGACAATTACTTGATTTTTCTATTTTCTTTAATAGACTTTATTTCAATTCAATTCCCCCCAAACCGAGAAGAACTACGTTAAGTACATCCTCGAAACAACACATTCCTTCGTGTTTGACAAGTAAGTGTTTACTGCCTGCTAAGAACATAGTGAATACTAAATTTACTTTTCTTCATGCTGTCTGTGGCTGAGGTCCACACTTTGTCTGTTTTGACTGATGCATCCCGACCATCACACACACACTCTTCAGAAGAAGACAAATTAGGCTTAAACACTTGAAATCATGTTCTCTGCATCCTTGTGCCTCTTGTAGGAGCAGAAACACGACTACAAACTTCTGTGTGCCCATATCTATTACTTACACACAGCGCTGTAGCCGTGGTGAGAGCAGCACAGTGCGGACCCCCCTGTCAATAAGCCCCTCTGCCCCCCCTCCTGTCAGCAAACATGGGAGAACAAAGAGTCCAGTGGCAGCGCCAGTGGGTATAGATCTTCCTCCCTGTGTTCTCACTCAGTGGGGTCACAGAGACGCTGCTCTCAGTTCAATCTCTACTTGAGTGATCAGGAGCTTTTGAGCTGCTGCTAAAGAAACTGGGAGCTCTCCAAGCCCGCTGGGGGCATAAACTGGCCCACCCAGAGCAGACAGCGCCTAAACACATGCTGAATACACACTATGAAACCTAAGAGAGCGTAGGTATAATGAAAAATATAGTAAATCTCCATGTGAACTAAACCAAATATTAATTTTTTTTCTACAAATACTACTGAAAATGGCTAGTTTCTATGAATAATTAATAGCTCAAAATGTTTCCAAATTTGAGCTTATGTAGCGGGGTTGCAGGCAAAAATAGCACAATCTTCACTAAGACCATCCAGATAATGCTTCCTAATTATTTAGTGATGCATAAGTAATTATACTAATAAGGGTCACGATCGAGACAATGGGATGTTTAAAGAGTCTCTTCAGTCTTTCAAGCCTGTAGAGCTACAGTCGCCCTGCCGAGCTCCGCCTGTGTGGTCTATGGGGGACAATTAGCACAATCTCCATCCTAATGGCAGCCTGTAATGGACACTGCTGAGCCAGCCAGTTACAGTGTTTGTGTTTGACTGTGTACTGTGAGAGGCAATACTTCCATACGTGCATATACTTCATACTTGTCTCCAGCTCCGTGCACATAACTTTCTATGTTTATGGTTTCTGTGTCAGCATCTGCTTTGCGACTGGGCAGATGTATCAGCCGCACTGTACCCTTGATTTTTTTTACAGTTTTCCGCCATCCTCCCCCAACTTGCGCCTGTAGCCATGATTTACCGGGACTCATTAGCACAATAGTAAGGAGTTGAAACGACACGTAAAAGGTTATATACTGCTGGACTGCTGTTTTCCTACCAATTATCAGACATATGATTTATGGCTCAGACCCAATGCTATTCTCTGAAGAGAATTGGGGGAGTGTTTACACCCTGACACATCAGGGTGAGAGGGTCAATCCTGGTAAACTTTGACCTGAATGGCTAAGGTGCCCAAGATGTGACTTGACTACGGAAAATAGTTGAGCTCCACTTGAAGTAGCTTATTTGATCAGACTGTCTTCAGGTTGATGCTATTGGAAACCTGGATGTTGTAGTAACTGACACGTCTGAACTGCAACATGTACAAATGTCCATACGTTAAATCACTTTAATGCACAATTTGTTGTTTTTCAAACGAAAAAAGCTGCTGTTTATTTCCTGGTAAATAAGTACCTCGGAATGGATTTGAGCGAGTTTTAACATGAAGAAAGGAATAATTGGCATAAATGAGTTGTTTCATGAGCATGAAATAAGTCATTTATTATAAGCCCCCATCATATGTATTTTGTATGTGCAGTGGTGGTTTCATTCATTTTATTCAACTGCCAGCTGAAACTTTATTATTCGACTGTGTCGAAAGTTAGGTTGTGGACTGTTTAGAGTTATTCAAGTAGTCATTTATTTATTTTGCTCTTGTTTTGAAATGGGGGCAGTTTTTCCATTGGGATTTCTTTATGTACATTCTTTACTCGTGTTGTGGTGAAAAATATGTTTACAATGTACCCAGAATGCATCTCTGTAGAACTATGGCATGTAGTTCTGTAGCAAACAGTTAAAAAATACTGTTGCCCTGCATAGTTTATGACTGTAGTGCTACAATGATCAATTGGGCAAAATCAGCAACAAAGTTGACAATATTCAATAGTTATAAAACTGGATCCATGGTGAAATGCCTTATAGAAGTGCAATCCTATAAAAAGTGTTTATTACCAGACAATACACAATGTTTCTGTTGATGTATTATGTTCCTTTCTACACAGTGTGTACAGCAGAAGTTAGCATTTTAATCCAAACGTATTGAATACAAGGGCACACATTTTATTAATCTAATCATGACACTGATGTGCAAGGAGTTGTGAAATTGCATCCACACAAAAAAAAATACACAAAAAACCCACAGAATGAAAAATAAAAGATGTAATTCCCATCTAGCTAAATCGGATCAGAATATGTAGATTTGGTCGTTCATATGGCTCATATTTACTCCAATCGGGCAATACCGATCGCCTGTGTCCATAAAAACGTACATAATGGTTTGGGGTTTTGCATTAGCAGTGTTAATGTGTTATGTGTTATAGTTGGAAAAGTTAATCAGTCATCTACCATGGCAGCCACCTCAAGCATTTAGCTTACTGAGAGGAATCAATCTTCATGCATCCTATGTTGGCTTAGTCACTGAAGAGTCTAAAACAATCCATGGTAGCTCGCTTTAGCAAGAGAGCAATTTGCATCTGCTACTGTTTCAAATGCATCGAAACGCCCTGCTGGAGAGTTATTTACTTAACGCAGAGTAGCTTCTACAGCTCAAGACGGCAGCAGGACGAAGCGTATAAATGACAAAACTTTAACACTACGTTCTGCTAACAACCACCTCAATTCCCAGAGGTTACATTTCCTACGGAGAAAAATACAGTTCTCTGTATCAATGCGTCAGACTTTGAAATGACAGTTATTTATGTCTGCTCACAGTAGTGTAAACTCTTGCCTGTCTGCGACAAATCTATTTTGCAACTCCCACAAAATGTCATTTTTTTATTTAAATCAATTTGAAAAATTGTAAAAAAAAAAATTAAAATGCTACATTTGACAATCAACAAGGGCTGTCAGTCCTGCTCATCAAGCCCCCAAATGATGTCAGAAAACCACGTATTTGTGCCGTGACACCATTACGCCTAGCATGCTCTTAGTGCATTGGCTTTTATTAAGCTCCACCACAGCATGGAGATTCGCAACAAGCACAACTGACATCCTGTAATGAGGTCTATGTTTGACAGTAGGCACATACAAAACATTGCGCGCATACTCTGCGCCATATATTACATATGTAGGTCTCTGGTTTCCACCCAAGCATGCAGAATTGGTGTGGTCTCGCTGTCTGTCTGCGCTGCTCCTCGGCGGCATGTGTTTAACCCCAGAATGTAGCCTTTCTGCCCTCTCTATCTGCCTGACTGATTTGTTAGGCTCGAGGGACAAGGTTGAGGATGTGTGTGTGTGTGTGTTACCTCCAAAATACATAGGATGCAATCTACAAAAATACCGCCTTTAGCTTGAGGTTTTTTCATATGCACACACACACACACGATGCCTTTGATGTGAGATCAGAGGCAGCGATGATGCAGGTCGATCAGGTGCACGGATAGAAATGCAGACAGTGAAGGAAATGGAAAGAAGGAATGATGGCCTCCACTGAAATAAGGCTGTTGTTTTAAAAACCCCAGGGCACTGCACTCATTATACCCCTCTTTCACTTCTTTTTTCTTTTTCCACCTCCCTGTTCATGCCTGATCTCCAAATATCTCTGCACATGTGAAGAAAGAGGCACTAGCAATACTTAATTTTTCTTTTTATACACTTATGTCTGTACATTTTTTTTAATTTATGGACAGGAGATTGCATCGACCATCTAAAAGGTGCCGAATGTCACAACGAAAAGCCCACCTCCCTATTCAACCCCCATCTATTCACTACATATAAACATTTTGCCCCAATATGAGGTTAAAATACTGCTAGATCTGTAAAAGTTCTGTCTTTCATCGACAAGCAGTGTGGTCCCGCTCAGCACACAAACAGAGCATACAATAAACCTATAAATTCAAGTACCAGAAGAAAATCCTGTGCTTTCCCATTTTTCCATCCCTCAGAAGACACGGGGAAGGAGGCAAAAAGCTGAGAGGGCTTTCCTCTCCTGCCAGGATAAAAGCGTCTTTTACTTGGGAGAACATTAGAAGAACAAACTACTGCACAACAGGAGGGGAAACAGTCAACCACGGCGTCCTCACACATCAAACAACCACCGTTATAACCTCCATGCTTTCCTCCCCGAGTGCCTAAAACCGAAACGGACACGATCGGTGTGGTCAGAGAAACAGCTGCCTATGGATGATGTAGATTTACTAGCTGAAGAAACATCTGTCCAATAAAAAAACTAATTTACCACATTCTGTTTTTTTTCTTGTTTTTATATATTTTTTTATTTGACAACATTTTGCACAAAATGGTATATTTAGCTGGAATTCCTCATGTAACTGAAAAAGGGTGAATTAAATAACAGACATTTGCATATGTTAAAGGTGACTGTCACGCATGGATGCATGAAGAGCATATGTGAGACGTTCCTAGTGAGAGCATGCACGGTGATAATAATAGCCAACAGCAGATACTATATGTGTATTCATGAGCATTGAGTGGTTACTATTGATCTCTCGCGGCCTGCTAGGGGGATGTAAACACTGCCTTTCAACAGGAAGCTCCGGTCAATACCAGCAGTCAACAGCGGCCACACACAGCATGCAGCGCCCTGTTAACATATCAGCACACAAGGTGGAGACGATGTAGAAAGCATGTGTGTGTACGAGGGGGTTCCGGAAGCACTTTTCTTGTCGAAGTACAAACTCCACTAGATCCTTTCCCGCATACTGTCCTAAAACAAATGCTAGAAGTTTTAATTGGAACTGTACGTGTATGCCATTCATGTTTTTAACAAATGAATGGCAGAAATAAGGCTTTTTTCTAAAATTACAGCTGCCAGTTTTTTGTGGCGTCTTAACTTGTCAAGGTCTTTATTTTAAGTGCAGTTTGTGGTGTATTTTATTTTGAAAGATTTAATCTTCTGGCTCCCTTTGACTTCTTTTAAGCACTTAATTCATCTCTTCTACATGTACTTTTACTGAACCATTAGCACAGTGTTTAGCTCCATCAATTTTTCCACCAACTGTGACCAGTTTTACTACGCTTTCTAAAAAAAGCATTTCCACAGCATGAAGCAGCCAACACCATGTTTCACCATAGGGATGATGTCTTCAGGGTGATGAGCAGCGTTAGATTCTGAGTCACAATTCATTTCGCATGTTGGCTTTCGAAATGTGGTTTGTCTCCCCTTCATACAGCTGATATGAAGGACTTCTCATAACCTTTCTTCAACATTGACTTTCTGCTGTCTATCTTTTGAGGGGTTCAGATTTACGCAGAGGAGAGAAAGATGAATTAAAAGTTACTAATTAGTTGACTTCTCAAAGCAATTGTTCGTACTGAATTTAGTAGTATCCATTTAAAAGGGTCTGATCACAATTAGTGATTACTGCGTGTTGATCAGAAAAAAAACTAAAAGTGCATTAAAATCTGTGTTTTTCAGGAGTTCAAGGTGTATCAGTCAAGGATATTGTTATAGCAGTTTTTATAAAATGAACTATTTCCAGTACACTCAAATCCACACATTGAATAAGAGATCTATGTTGTGCTTATAACCAGATCTCACCCATCAAACCCCACGGTGGAGATAATCCATGTGTCTAATCTAAGATGAATACATGTAATCTTGATTGTGGAGAGAAGCTGCACTCTCCTGAACCAACAACCCTACATAACCAACCATGGACAACCCTTTCAGATTGAATGCCATGCCTAATTTTTCCCTGCTATCAGTATCCAGCTGGATTCTACTTTCAGTAGTGTGAAAACCTGGTGACCGTCTCAAAGATTTCTAACACAATGTGTAAAAACTCTTTCACAACTGCACTGATTAAGGTCGGACAGGTGAATACAAAGCAGTAATTATATTCAGTGTAAAAAGTGTAGGTGTAAAGTTGTATAGATTTTTTTTTGATTTAGAGATGCAATGCAAACTGAAAATAATTATGCATGTGGCAAAAGAATCCATCTGTACCTCAGCTGGTCTGTGAAAACCACATGGAAGGAAAGAAAACAAACAAAACTCTACTGTCTGTGAAACAAGGTCCTGCTGTTCTGTTTCAAATGTTCATAGCCTTTTATAACTACCAAAATAACCGAATAAAAATGTTTGTTTTATTAAATTGGGGTTTTGTAGGAAAGTTATGTTTCTTCCAATGGGAAGAATGCTGGGATGTGTAAAGCAGAAAGTGTCCCTCCACATTTTCATGAATGTATGCTCGTTTATGCACACAACGTCCTCTGATATCTGTGCAGTGCTGGCCTTTGTGAAAACAGTCCTCGTGAATGTTGTGCTCTTCAGCCACATCTACAAGCTGGACGTTTAGGTCAGACTTCGCAACAGCAGAGTGGCTTTTACACATCTGGGTCCAGTTATCGCAGATCACACTTAGCTTTGCCTCCGCTGTGAGATGCTGACATGAACACACACACACACACACACACACACACACACACACACACACACACACACACATCGAATCAGCCTGTGGCCGTGGCATGTCTTTCTTTTTTATTTATTTTTTGCCACTCAGCTACTCAAGCTTCTCAACTCTTGTTTTCTGTTAAAAGGAACGTTTTCATTCCAGCTCAGACTTGCGGCGGAAAAAGCATCTCCCCGAGGAAAATAAGCATGACTCGCTCCAGTGGAGACATCTGCCCTTTGAAAGTGAGCGTGGCTGTTTGAACAGCTGTCAGAGCGCACTGAGCATCCCAGACCCTTCTCGGATAAAAACAGAGGACATGGGAGGCAGGGATGGGGAGATGTCGACAGAAGAAAGACCCCAAATGGACAGGAAGAGACAGCCGCTGGCAACGGCGCATGAGATGGGTGGGAGGAGGTGTCGTGTACCTGCTTGTTGTCTGGACTGACAAAGAAGTGTGGGAGAAAATGAAGTACCTGGTCAGACATGTGCACTGCTGGGGGACCGTAAAAAAAAAAGAGCCAACAGGTTGTTGTTTTTTTTCGTAAATTGGAAACAATTTAAAGTTATAAAAACAAAGTTTATTGTCTGAAGAGACCTGATGTTAACGTTATCATATGGAAATACTTTTGCACATTTTGCTAATTTTTTATTTCCTCTTGTAGACTGTGTAACATTTGTTCTCTCTTTAACGTGATTCTGTGGAGGTGGAGGATGCAGGTTCCTGGCTTAGAGTCAGTGTTTGTTTCTTATCCATAAAAGTTACTTTTCAACATACAAGAGATTTAAAGTTTTTACCACGGAGCCTGCTTGTCTATATGAAAGGAACGTTTTTTGTGAAATTTTACATAAAGATTTTTCTAAACAAGAGATAATTACTTTTGAGTAAAAAGAAATATCTGTACCCATTTAAGGCCTGAATGTGACAATGTAATGAAGTATGAAATGAAAACAAGATTGAGGAATAGATGGTTTATGTGCTTAAACCCTGTTTTTGCTTGACATGCTTTGAGGCAAGGGGTTCGTTAGTGTTTCAGAAACTTTGATTATCATGTCTTTAGTATCAGAATCTGTAAAAATCAAAATCTGAAGTAAAAAAACTGAATTCAGTATTAGCCAGTAATATCCTGATTTGTTAATTCTCTAATAAAACAAACAAACAAAAAAATCACTTAAACAGTAATTTTATTAGATTAAGTTTACTTTATATGAATCTAAAGTTTTCTATATACATTCAAGTCTGTAGTTATGTTTGATATCGCAGCCCTGTTGCTGCCACCACCGCTGAGCGGGTGGGGAAACTCTTGCACTCAAGAAAGATTTCAAGCTTAACACTTAAGACTTTAGCTCCTGAAGTGACTGTCTGTTACCCAGTCAAGTGGAACAAGTGTATGTCAGCCTCGGAAAGTGCAGGGAGCTCAATTGCATTAAAGCTCTTAGTTTGCCTGAGCTCCAATCTAATTGGATAAAGCTGGAAAAGTAGATTCCAATGTGCATGAATCCTCTTTTATATATATATATATATATATATATATATATATATATATATATATATATATATATATATATATATATATATATATATATATATATATATATATA
>JAVLVB010000524.1:1028567-1052601 GCA_032876305.1 Orestias chungarensis
GACATAAACCCCAAGTAATCTCTAATAAAGTTTCATGTATCAAGTTGCGGTGTAAGCTTTCATTTGTGAAATTTAAGTCTGTTGGGCAGCCTCTCACAGGCAAGCGTCATCCATCTGCTGGTCAACTAATCACATGTTCCCCTGCCTCTGCTGAGGAAAAATGTTCCCCCAGAATAATGCTTACACCACCTTCTTTGCTGTTGCAATTGTGAGATTTACGCCATAAGATGGCAGAATGTCTTGTTTCGGTTTCATGTGTTTATCTGCATATGTCCTGTGTTCTCTACAGGGCTGGGCTTCTTGTCTGATTTTTGTAACTGTGTCTTGGTAAGTTTCCAGTAAGGTGGCACAAGATATGACAAATACACCATAAAAGCAAAATCAGGGTGCATGGTAATAATATTACATATTTCAGGTGTCATGAGTCAACAGTTTGCATTCCAATATATTAGTAATCTGGTTAGACAGAGTCTTAGTTTAACGGACCTGACAGGGCACAACATTTTAAAGATGCTAGATATGACACTGGGGGCTAAAGGGATGCAAACTTTATATCACTTGGGCATGAGTCTTAATTATCATGTAGATTAATATGGTCTAGCATAACACTTTTGACATTTTTAAATGTTAAAAATGTATTGTTTTTCTTTTGCTTTAGGTGTATACTCCAGGTCTGTTTTGTTAACATTGTTGTAGTGTTTATAGTGATACATTTGTCATGTAAATGTCATGATACAAATTATGATTTATCACAGATTATGATGATTGGAAACTCCAAAAAAAAAAAAAAATGAATAATTTTTTCCTTGTTACCCACTGTTTGTTCCATTATTAACACCAGGTTGCAACAGAGATACCGAGAGACTGGAAGAGTTACAGAAAGGCGTAGAAGTGGACGTCCTTTCTGCCACATCTCATGCTGATGAGCGCTACATTGTGGACAATGCCATGAGAAACCGGATGATGAATGCCACTCAACTCCCGGCACGTTTAGGAGAGGCGAGAGGCACCCAAGTGTCCCGTCAGACCATTCGAAACAGTTTACATCAGCGTGGTCTGCGTGCTAGACGACCTGCAAGGGTACCTGACCACACCAGCAGGTGCAGGCGTCATCGTCTTGCATGGGCCAGGAAGCATTTACGCTGGACGAGGGACCAGTGGGCCTCAGTGCTGTTCTCTGATGAAAGTTGATTCACGTTGAGCAGAAATGATGGCCGCCAACGATCTTGGAGAAGTAAAGGAGAGCGCTATGCATCAGTCACTGTTGTCACCAGACAAGCTTTTGGTGGTGGCGGTGTCACAGTGAGGGGAGGTGTCTCCAGTCTGTATAGAACTGCCCTACACTTTGTGAATGGTACAGTGACAAGCCCATACTACCTGAATAATATCATTAATCCAGTGATCGTGCCCCTACATGAACAACACAGGCCTAATTTCATCTTCATGGATGACAATGCTCCAGCTCATCGGGGTCGCATCATCAGGGAAATGTTGTTGGAGACTGGTGTACCTCAAATGGAGTGGCCTGCACTTTCTCCAGACCTGAATCCCATTGAAAACCTGTGGGATCAACTGAGTCACCGTGTAGAGCTTGAAACTCTGCACCCCAAAACCTCAATGACCTGAGGGCCCTTCAAGAAGAGTGGGATGCCCTGCCTCAGCAGACAATAAGTCGACTTGTGAAAAGCATGAGACGTCGTTGTCAAGCTGTAATTGATGCTCAAGGGCTCATGACGAGTTATTGAGACGTTGATATTTTTTGTTGTGGTGTACACACCATTGTTGTTAACTTTTGTTTCAACAAATTGTTTGAGATGAGGAAATCACCATTGCATCCTCCCCATCTCTTCCTCTTCTGGATTTTACAGAACACATGAAGGAGCTGGTTATTGTGGCCACCAGGATGACCCCATGCTTCAGTCCTATCCTATCCCGTCGTCCTGCAACTCCTCCCCCCCAACACCAACTCCTTATGTCAACTCCATCTCCAGTGTACATAGAGTCCAGCATCGTCTGAGTGTTTTTGAACGGCTAGATGAATGATATGCACCGGATCCAGGCAGCAGTACTGCATGTACTCATGGCTCATTCCAGGATAAGCCAGGGCCCGATGTGGAAGTACCTTCCTTCCTCCCTGTAGTAATACGTAATAGAAAACGATTAGTCAACCATCAAAACAGTCCAAAACAGTCTGTAAGCATCTCAAATCTTGTGTTCACTACTCGTCAGCCACAGTCAGCAAACAACAGTAACACGCTGAAACTCGCTGTACTAAATGTCAGATCTTTGGCAGGGAAAACCTTTCTGATTAATGATTTGATATCATCTCATAACCTTGATTTTATGTTTTTAACATGGCTTGATAAAAACACAGCTGATACAGTCCTGATTGCAGCTAGTCCACCTCACTTTAGTTTTTTATCTGAAAAAATTCAAAACCAGAGGGGTGGGGGGATTGGTGCCATATTCAGGGACAATACACCCAACCATAGATTAGCATTTGGGATTTTTTCATCATTTGAGTATGTATCATTCAAAATGGATACAAAACAATCTTCCATTCTTTGTATTACCATCTACAAACCTCCAAAGAACTGTTTTATTGAGGATTTTACTGAACTACTTTCAATTGTATGCATTAATTTTGACTGTTTGGTCGTAACAGGGGACCTGAATGTGCACATGGATGCAGCCCAAGGTAAACAATGTAAAGAACTCACTGCTGTCCTTGAGATGTTTGGTCTAACTCAGCATTTGAACAAGCCTACACACAACAGAGGACACACTCTAGATGTGCTTATCTCAAAGGGTGTTGTTATTTTAAATGTCGGTGTTGTGGATGTCGCTTTGTCTGATAATTTTTGTGTTTTCTTTGACCTTTCTGTTACACCCAAGCCAACAGCTGGCCCTACAGTTACTGAAGGAAGACTTATTGATGAAAATGATTAGGTTTGAAAATGCTCCGTGTTCTACTGTTGATGATATGTTAAACTCTTACACATCAAGTGTCTTGAAGGTTATGAATGCCATTGCTCCTGTCAAGGTTAAAATGGTTAAAAGTACACAAAAGGCACCATGGAGAAAAGAGGTCTCGGTCATGGCACAGAAAAGGGAGTGGCGGAGAGCCGATTGGAAATGGCGAAGGTCAAAGCTCCAGGTTAATTTTGAAATCTACAAAGAAAAGTTGTATGTGTTCAACCAGACTTTGCGTAGAACCAGAGAGAGCTATTTTTCAGAAATCATCAAAAACTGCAGAAACAACTCTCGTGTCCTGTTTGCTACAGTAAGCAGATTAACAACCAAGGGGATCCAGTCTGGATCCCCTTGGAACTGATTTCTACATCCAAATGTAAGGAGTTTGCAGTATTCTTTAATGACAAAGTTCAAGGCATTAAAAATGTAATTGTTTCGACGACAAACATAGCTCCTCTACCCCCAGTTAGACATATGGAGCTGACACACTTCACACCTGTCTCCGATAAAACAGTTGAAGAGATCATGTGTAGCCTGAGTCCATCTACTTGGTTCCTGAATGAGTAACCCACTAGATTCCTAAAGTCTGTGCTGAGCAGTTTGCTTCCATAACTCGCTCAGTTAGTCAATATCTCACTTCAGACTGGAATATTCCCAAAGGCCTTGAAAACTGCTGTTATTAAGCCTCTCCTAAAGAAGAGCAGTCTGGATGCCACAGTACTGAACAACAATCGGCCCATATCAAACCTGCCATTCTTAGGAAAAGTGCTGGAAAAATTTGTATACCAACAGCTGAGTGACTTTCTTCTGTCTAACAATGTGTTTGATGCTTTCCAGTCAGGCTTTAGGCCCCACCACAGCACTTAGACAGCTCTGATCAAGGTGACAAACGACATTCGCCTAAACTCAGATGCAGGCAAAGTCTCTGTCCTAGTTCTGCTGGACCTGACCGCCGCCTTTGATACAGCTGACCATGTGATTTTATTACAGAGGTTAAAAGACTGGGTGGGAATCACTGGTATGCCTCTAAACTGGTTCAAGTCCTACCTTGAGGACAGGTGTTACTTTGTTCAAATTGGGAACTGCGTCTCCGACCGAATGGGTGTGACCTGTGGGGTTCCCCAGGGGTCGATCCTGGGACCCCTTTTATTCAATCTGTACATGCTTCCATTGGACCAGCTAATACGCAGCCATGATGTGTCCTACCAACTATGCTGATGACACTCAGATCTACGTGACGATGACAGCAGGAGAACATGGGCCTGTTGATTTATTGTGTCACTGTATTGAACAGATCAGTCTGTGGATGCAGAACAACTTCCTCCAGTTAAACTCAGACAAAACTGAAATCATTGTCTGTGGCCCACAGAAACAAAGAGAAAGTGTCATCAGTTACCTTCTGACGCTCTCTCTGGAACCTAAACATCAGGTGAAAAATCTTGGGGTAATACTCGATTCTGACCTGAACTTCAACAGCCACATTAAATCAGTAACATCAGCAGCCTTTTACCATCTAAAAACCATTGCCAGAATCAGAGGAATAGTCTCTAAACCAGACCTAGAAAGACTTATCCATGCTTTTATCTCTAGCAGGTTAGACTACTGTAACGGCATGCTCACTGGGCTTTCTAAACGGGCCTTAAGACAGCTTCAACACATCCATAATGCTGCTCCTTGAGTTCTGACCAAAACCAGGAAATATGACAACATCAGTCCAGTGCTACACTCTCTGCACTGGCTTCCTGTCACTCAAAGAATAGACTTTAAAACAGCCTTGCTTGTGTACAAGTCTCTTCATGGTTTAGCTCCAAAGTACATATCTGACAGGTTAGAGCCATATGAACCAGCCAGGACTCTGAGAACCTCAGGTAATGGCCTCCTTCAACTCTGGTGATGTTTAAATCCAGGCTGAAAACAGCCTTATTTAACTGTGCATATAGCAATTGAGAATATTATTACTATCATTATTTTTATTTCATTCTTTTTAATTCAAAGCTGATTTTATTGTTTCATTTTCTGATCTTTTTTCCTATTTAAAGCACTTTGAATTGTCTTGTACACGAAAATGTGCTATACAAATAAACTTGCCTTGCCTAAATGTCGTACTTTTGTAATATGATATCACTGTAACGGAAACTTTTTACATTTTCCACAAATTTCACCCGAAAGCAAAATATCCCTAACTTTTTGTGAGTAGTGTATGACTGATGTCGTAGAGAAGCCTATTTTAAAATTATGTATTTTAAGAATATTATTTGTGTTATTGTTAATTTATTGTTAGTACCACAAGATATTGTGGTACATTTTTTAAAATCCATATCTCCCACCACACATCGCAAAAAACTATACAGAAGTTTTTGGTTGTTTGACCATGAAAAAATCTTAAAAAGAGTAACTGTTATTTTCACAAGGCCTTGTAGACTGCTGACATGTAATCCAAAATCTGAGAGCTTCTCTCTCCTGGCAAACATGTTCAAAACTCACATAGAAATTAATGCTTAAGTAGGCTAAACACCATAATTGACAAGCAATTAGCAATAATATGAGAAGGGGAACACTAATGAAGTTTCGCTGGCTCTGCTTAATTATCATATTAATGGAGTCATTAGCTGTCACTTAACTTGGATGACAGTTAAGGTACGAATGTCAGGATCTCACAATTTTACGAACAAATCTGTGTTAGAGGCTTATTACCCTCCAAACTGTCTCCATCTAAAATGAAACAACCGGACACCGTTACAAAAAAATCCTGCTATTTATTTATTTTTTGTAAGCTGAATCCATCAGAAAAGAACATTAACATAAAACAGTCAGAACAGAAATCACTCCAAGTCTAGAAGGAGCCAGCTCTACAGGCTAAGACTAAAACCCATTTCCAGTAAACACTATTGCATTATTAGGCTACAAAAAAAAACTGTAATGACTCCAATGCGGTTCTAGGTCCACCCACTCCATGGCTCTGGTCTTTCATTCCAATTCATTTCAATTACTCGTTCATTCCCACCTTCTTCACCCTGTCCCGATTAGTTCAGCCTTGCAATTTACAGTTGCTCTTGCCTCATCTACGGGCAACCAGTAGTGGAGGCAGGCAGACGAGCAGTAATGGAATGAAATGTCACTCAGTCATTGCCTTTGTCACGGCCAGACGGGGAGGGCTCGTGGTAGTCTCGTTAGTATGTACGTTTGTGTTCATGTGTGTGGAGTCGCTGGTGCGTCTGTGTAAGTGGACAGAAATTTGGTAACCGCCTTGGTCGTGTCCATCAAGTCTGGCCATAAGACTCCGGAGCATTCCACTGGGATCGGTATAAGTAGCCCAGTCATTTGTCCTCCAGACTGTATGAGCTGCAGGTCACATCAGGGCTTCTTCGCCTTTTTTACCGAAGATGAGCTGGAAGCAGATTCCCTCCGCTTGCGCTGCAAGGAGACATGGATGGACAATCGTGTTACAGAACATGAGCGTTCACAACTTTTCTTGTGATGGGTTAATAATGATTGGAGGAATAAAATCCCCTTTTAAAAAGTAAAGGATAAATGATAGATGGTCAAAATATTGAAAGCACTTTTCCAGTCGTGTTGATCCCACAAACGCCTTTATACAACATGTATCATTAAAGGGTTTCAATAAATTTTTCATGTAAAAATATCACTATTCCAGACTTTACATTTTGAGTTCTTAGGTACTAAAAATACCCTGTAAATTTAGGGACTATAATTCAAAAGTGGTTGTGCTATGAAAGCTACAAAAACCAAACGATGGATGGCTCATAAGATAAATGGGTGATACATCAGTTTTACCCAATTAATCGAATTTTCTGTTTTTGAAAATGTAATTTTTTGAAAATCTGGATTTGGGTTTCCATATTTAAGTGTGATATCAGCCTGCCACACGGTTTACCACCTCCTTTTACAAGCATGTTTTACAGCTTGTATTTATTTGTGCTTGGAATATGGATCAACTCATAGAAGGGAGAATTGAAATAAAAATACATTTTTGAAGATATTTTCTGTCGTTTATCGTTATTTTGTAAGGGGAGAGAAACCAAAAACATTGTACAAATCGGAATCAGATTTGGTAAGAAAAAAACTGAGATTTTAGATAGATGATGAATGAACAAAAGTATGTACAAATGAGGAACTTGTGGCTGGATATTTAGATGGACAGAGATGGTTTGTAAGAAAAACAATGGTGGATAAAAGGATGAACAAATGGTTTTTCCTCCATACAACCTTGTTCTAACTTTTTTTTTTTACACAGAAACTTTAAAAATCTACATAAATTTGTTGCACAGCCCTGATCATTTAACAATGTAAAACTGACAAATACATGTTTAACAGTAGAGTTTTCATTTTCAGCAGATCTGACTGATTCAACATTATTCAAGACCATTAAAGTCAGCATTTTATTTTTTAGCTTTTTCTGAGTAATTTAATATAGTAAAGCTATAATTTTATCATTTATGAAATAAGTAGATATCCTCACAAATGCAAGTGTTCAGAAAAGTTTGGATCAGTATATACTTACTGAGTTGGGGGTAAGTGGCGCTCCTACAACGTCAATGATCTGCTCCTTGGCTTCCACCTTGATATCATCTATGCTGGGCCAAGACTGAGCTTCAACCCCTAGAGTGGATAACACGGTGCTGTTTACAGCGCCAAGATCCCCAACCTGTGGGACTCCAGCAATACCTCCTCCTGCGGTACCGCCACTCCCAGCGCCACTGCCAGCCTTCAGCAGGGCCTCGTAGCGATGGCGTAGCATCTGCTGTTCATATTCACAGTTGCTGTGGGCCTGCTTCAGTTCATACAGGAGAACGAGGTCGCTGCGAAGCTCATTGAACATCTGTACAATCTCTTCTGTGGGCATCGGGTTAAGATCTACATCCAGAGACATTAGAGAAAGAAAACATCAATGAAAACTCAGGGTAAAAAACTTTGACTTGGAGAAGATGTTTAAAGCTGTGAGAAGACTGTGGAAACGTGGGTTGAATGTAGAGCACTTCTGAAGATGTCTTTCAAATTATCTGATTACAATAAGGCAGGTATACATAAATACTGAGTTTTATTATGTCATCAGACACACACATACATTATATATATATATATATATATATATATGCACCCGTGCGTATGTGTGGGTGTGTGTGTGCGTGTGTGCGTTTATAACAGAAGGCAACCAGGAAGGAACTAAGAGAGGAAACAGAGGGGATATGCAGAAAGAATAAATGAAAGACTTAAAAGGACAATGTGAAAGCAAAAGCAAAGAACGTTTTCCATACTTATGCAGACAAATAAAATACTGAAATCCAACTCCACACTTTTCTGGACTGCATTACAACCCTGCTAATCTACTGAAGTTGTCACTTTTCCTGCCCTACTCAAACTCACATTTACTGCAGAGGACTGCTGAACATGTACAGCTATAAAATGTTAGCTGATTGCCAATATTTATTCATACTCACCCACTCCTTGCTCTGCCAGGATCTGCTCAATGGCCTTGATCTTCTTCTGGCCAACAGAGCTTGGCAGTTTCATCTACATAGCACACCAACACAGGGAGTTAGAAACACGCCATCATGGGGCTGTGATTTAAGGTACTGGCAATATTAGGATAAACGGCTTCACCTCGGGGCTTTTAATTCGTATGAAATGCACTTCAGCGGGTCAGATCAAAACGTCTTCATCCAGTGAACTGCATCTGACTGATTAGCTAGAGGGGCTCTTCACTTCCTCAGCTGTGCTAATGCATTTTCTATTGAAATCAGGAGCTCCTCATCAGTCTTCATGATAAATAAGGTTCATCTGGCTGTTTTTACAGATATTAGCTGCTGGGTAACAGATTTAATCATCAAAGTGATAATAAGAAATAAGTTTGAAACTACTCTTACCTACAAACATAAAGTTTAGCATGAAGCTCGCTGCTTATGGTGGCAAAACAACTAGAGTAAAGAAAAGAAAAGAAAAAACACTCTGATGCTTTTTATATTACATTTTTCACAGCTTTGAAAGGAAACCAATATGTTCATCCCTGACTAGTGCATTTTAAAACCTGGTTTATTTCCTTTTTTTTTCATAAAAAGCTTTGGGAATGCTGGCTGGGTTTTTAAAAGCGGTGGTTTTGGTTTTAAGTCAACAGCAAGTTAGCTGAGCAGGAGGAACAAGCAACACTCACCCTCTGGCTGCGCAGAGTGACGCCTGCTGACTTGAAGTCGGGGAACTTGATGCCAGCAGTCTCTGGAACAGCCTGGCGGGAAACAATTAAGTTCATAACAAGTGATATTTGATTTTATTTTACAGTAATTTTGAATCAAAATCAAATGAATACATTGGGGAAAGTCTGAGTAATTTGTTACTTTGATAAAAAATATTTTTAAAAATGTGATGCTTTAAATTGATTTATATTGTACATTATTAATTATGTGACTTCCAATTTTTCATCTTTATGTGCAGTTGCTTTGCTTACTGGTTTCTCTGCATCTCTTTTTTGAGGAAGCTTCTTTTTAGAGACTCTCTTTTCAGCCCGCCTAAGCTCTGTAGTCGTGTCGGCTGCTTTGATGAGTTTTTGCAGATCCTGAGCTTTTTTCTCCCGCTCCTTCTTCCTATTCTCAATCTTCCTTAGCTCTTGTATGAGGTACTCCTCTTCTGCCACCTGAAGGACAAACAGTGTAGGTGCAATTTTATTAAAAAATAGGGTGTTGAAAACAGATGAATATTCATAAACACTAACGGTCCATCTTAATGAATTATAAAATTAAAAGAGAAATAACTGGTATTTATCAAGTACATTTGATCAACTTTCAGAAATATTTAAAGTTAAAATGTTACTAACTTGCTCAGGGGTGCGGTTAAAGAGCTTTTCAAGTTGCTCCTTGCGTCGTCTTTCATGTCCAGCATCAAAGATATAGATCTTGGGCTCGGTCCCAGATGCTGAACGGACCTTCGCCAGCTTACCACAGATGCTGTAATAACGTTCTTTCAGGTCTTCTATAGAGCGTTTCTACAAATTCAGAAATTGAAAAAAATTATTCCAAACCATTTTATTGTTAAGCGTAAACACAAATTATAGGTGCTGCAAATTCTGGGGATTTACTCTATATTGCTGGTAGTCATAGCGGTCGTGAATAACTACAAAGCGTAGGTCAAAGCGCTTGCAGAGGTCAAAGAGATGGTCTGTCTCCCCTTTAGTCCAACCATCATCGTGAAGATGCATTTGATACTCTTGCTCTGAATACACTGGAACTTGCACAGTCTGGACATGGAAACAGGAAAAAATAATAAAAACAAAACAAAAGAGGTGTCAGCATACTTAAAAAGTGGGACACAATTCAAAATATCATGTTTGCAGCAGGACGCGTCAAGCATACCTTGTTGAAACGAGCAAAAGGGTAGTCCTTTCCTTCTTCAGCCATCCTTCTCCAGTGGTGGAATATGGCCCCATCTTTGCGAGCCGGATTGGTGAAAGGCATCCACTTCCAGGGACGAACCTTTTTACATCCAAGCTTGGCTTTGACAGTCCTATAACCTTGAGTAGTATCACTAGGCAGCAGGGGGGGTGCGTCTCTGTGGAGGAACAGTGGAAAACTGTTACAGTTGTCATCCAATAATTTAAAAACGAGATATTTATCATAACCCCAAATTAAGATTTTTAAAGGTTTTTTAAAGATGCTGAATAACCCGTCAGGATCCAGGTGAGGAATATTTCTACACAATCATCCGTGGCCGAAATGTTGTGTTTTTATTATCTAAGTAACACAAATATGTGAAAACATACAACAAACTTAGTAAACACCTTTAAAACAACCTTCTCGAAAAAGATTTCTAAAGTATTCCATTGACATCTTTGATATGTATTTATTCTCTTGTTTTTATAACAGGAAGACATTTTGCAGGAGTGTAATGTCAATTAACAAAATCATGAAAATAAAAGAGTGTGCAAATGCATGTTTTGGAAGAAATTCTTACTTGTTGTCTGAATAGAGCAGAGCATAAACCTCTCTGTGCATTCCCTCTGGTCTCTTGAAGGTTAGAGTCTCAGCCGCTTTCTTGGATTTTTTCTGATGTGAGTGATGGGAAAAAAGCCTTTATGTTAATGTGGGAAGTGCTACGTACATTACATAAGTATATAATACTTACAACAGAAACACTTAGTTTAGCAGAAAAGTTAAAGTCAGGTGGGTAAATGTCAGACAGTCTGAACCAGCAAAGGGGGAGAAGATTCCCTCAGTTCAGCGCAGTAATATCAAATAGATTTAACCTGATAGTAGATGTAAAGCACCTTGAACCCTATGTCTCTATACTTTTTTCTCCAGACTCTGAAAATTGGATTTCCAAATTATATAAAAAAATATTTCGGGAGAATTTTTGCAGCCTTCTTTTAACAACTCAGGTGGGAAGTTGCTGATTTAGTCTACGCTCTACAGCTCAACACAGCGAATGCAACACTTGGAGGCTAAATCCTGGGTATGTCTGTGTATGTCACTGATTTCAGCTAGTAGTCTACACATTTTGAGTTTCCTTCAAACGCTGTAATGGGTTTTGGGCCACAAGCCTGCCAAGGTGGTGGATCTCTTTACAATCACACCTTTTTTCTTCCAATTAACTTTATATTATTTGATTTCATAGAGCACTTTGTCAATTGTGTTTTTGCGGCTTGCCCTCAAAGAGGTTAAACCATCAGACTTATTCATGACTTTAATACATTGTATCTAAATACTGTTGGTATTTACATACATATATATGAATAATCATACAATAGTTTAACTTACTATGATGTTCGGTTTTTAAAAGATTTAAAGTATACATATCTGGCTTAACAGAAATAAGTTACATTTTAAATGTTATTCTAATGTACTAAGATGTAACTGTACTAAAACAAATCTGGATCCGTTTGTAAATTCATCTCACCTTTTCAGAGTTGATGAGATCTTTCTTACTGATGGGACCATCGTTATCCGTCCCGCCGAGCTCCAGAATATCCCGAACATCAGCACTGGTAGCCATAGCTATTCAACGCTTATTGTGCTGCTTATAAACGCTTTTTCCAACCTGTCAAGCAGATTCACCGCTCACTAAAAAATAGACGCTCATTCATTCCTCGGGTCGTTACAATACAACCGACACCAACAAAGCTAACGGCTAACGCAACACTATTCTAAAGCTTTGAGCCTCAATAAGCGGCTAATACCTGAAAATACTCGTGTATCGTTTAGTATTGCCACTAACTCGGCTTATAAAATGCGCGTAAACTATTTAGGAAAAAAACAAACAAACACATTTGTTGTTAAAGGCAGAACGGTAGTTAGCTAAACACCAACGCGGATCTCGCCATTCTGTTCACGCTTAAGGAAATTGACCGTCGCCCCCTGGTGGTGTGGAGGAATAGCTTTTTTTTTTTTCTTCCTACAAAGAGTACTAATTTCTATTAATACTTAATTTGGCATCAAATAAATAAACGAACAAACGAACAAATTAATACATTATTTTTAAAGTACCTAATGTATTTTGAAAATATTTTGTACTGTTGAACAAATGAACTGTCACTTAATAAATGCTTAACATAGGCACTCTCTTCTGTCCTCATTAGGGAACCTGCAGACTTACTTACTTGGATAAACAAAGTTATTCTACATTCATGACATAAACAATGAAATTTATACTTTTAAGACCGCTTAAAAAAACATTCAGTGAATAGTTTAGTTTTGACTTTGTGCAGCTAAATTTTAACAAATCCCTAAAATAAATGACTGAAAAATTCCATATTTCTATGATACAATTTGACTTTAAAGATTTACATATAACAAATATAATCTGAACTACAGAACATTGTGCTGAAAATGCTTGATGCTTTAGTAACATTTTAGGATTATTGGGAATTATTGCTCTATTATAAATACTGTCAAATTGTAATTGAAAATTTTACAATATCGTATTTGATTATTTGCAAACACAGTTTAGACCCATCAAGATGCTACCTTAAAACTGTTAAAAAGTCTAAATGTCAAAATGTATTAATGGTTTTTAACGCTGATGACTGTTTCTATGGATTTACTCAACAAAGCTGGTCCAATTATTACTGATTTATAAAGAAACTCTGAATCAAATGAATCCAGTACATCCCAATCTGATTGGCAAGTACATATTGAGAGGTATACTTTTCAATTCAAACATGTTTATAGTTTGTTCATAATGTCAACTTTTATAGATGGAAAAAAATCTATTGCTTGCAGTAGTCAACTTTGCGACAGTTGTTCATCCTGAGTGAGCATGTGGGAATGGTAGGAACAGGAAGAACCCCAGGTTCTTAATGAGTGGCCATCTGATGTAATGCAATTTTTAGGCTGTTTTTATCAGTGGAACTGATAGATTTCTTTATGTTGTATTTTTTATTTTTCCCTTAATTTTTTTGGCCCCTAATTTAATGTTTATCTAAATGCAAATCCTTCTTCAAATGTATGTACACATACAGATACAATATTGATATTCTGTCACTTTTTTTAGTGAGATAAGCAAGCTGTATGTAGACCAGATGACTGGTGGTAAAACAACATGTTATATTGTGATAATAACTGGGGATCACTTCCAGTTTGGGGCCACCATTCCATTGGACCTGGGGTGATCCTCACACAGACACACTGTTTAGAACAGTAGCTACTGCCACACTGCCTCTATTTATCTGTCCTGGGTTCATCCAAAAAAGTGTAGGTTGGGTCATCTGCAAAACAGGGTAGTACCAGAGTACAACCAACACATATGTCTGCAGAAAGGATTTTAGGCACTGACTTTTCTTCTCAGTGAAGACTTATAAAAATCTAGATTTTGGAAAACCTGCAGCTAACATTTCCGTACAGCCCACACATTAACAGATTAGTTTTAACTGCAGGTCTGCTCTACAGAGTGCTGTATGCAATAAACAAAAAACAAAACAAACAAAAAAAGGAGAAAAACAACAACAAAAAAGCTTGGTAGTCATCTGCTTTGCTGCGAAACAAAATCGGCATATTTGCACCAACACCAACACAACCTGTCTTTCTCTTTATTTGGACGCATGTGCATTTACATACTGTTCATTATCATGCATTTCCACCAATGTTCACACATCTATACAATCGTTTGAGAGCGCTTAAAACTGACATTATTACTGAAAGATACACATACAGTTTTGTTTTTAGTTTAAACCAATGAAATGTAGAAGGTATGTTACCTATATTAATTTAATTTAAACTTGACTAAAATTAATATTTATTAACAAAAAGGTTTACTTTTGAAACACAACAAATTGATCTTTGAAGTTGTTTTGTTTTGTTTAATTAAAATAAGGAAGTGCTCTTATTTTGAAAGGTCATAACGGCTCTATCTTCAAACCACCGGAAGCATTTCCAGGACCGTTTAAGACTGGACCCAGCTTCTGCTCCGCCATTTTTTGGGAATAGCCAGTTGCAGATAGTGCTATTACTTTCAGCCGAGCTGCTGATATAAGCCGTCTTAAAACGTCTGTAACAAACCTAGGTCTTACTCAACCTTTATTAGCGCCACAAAATGTCGAGCGAGCAGGGTGAGAACAACACCGAGGCAACCATAGAGGCGCTGCAGCAGCCGCCGTCGTCGCAGGAGTGAGTCCATTCATCGACGTTTTCTTTGTTGCGGCCAGCTAGCTAGCTGCAACAAGCTAGCTAGGTCTAACGGTTCTCTAAACGCCTGTACACTATTTTTTATGTTGATTACAGGACGAGATAAGACTATGTTTGTTAAAGTTTAGTCTGGAGTATGTTTGTAACTCGATTATTTATTTAGTTAATGTTAGCTATTTTGAGTCAAATCCTCAAATGGTTCTGGGGTGTGGGCGCCGTCTATATACTGGCGCCGCTTAGTCATTTTTTTTTTTGCTTAATTGCGTTATTCTCAATAATTTTACATATGAGGAAATTGGGGAAAACGCCTTTGTGTCGGGAATTATTTTATTTATCCTATTACATGTTTTATTTTTTTCGGAAAACATTTCCAGGCCTTGCCATGTGGTTAAAGCGCGGCCATGTCGACTTGCAACCATAAGGAAGTTAGTCTGAGCTTGAAGGAATTCTTTCATTAGCAGTTGCGTTAGCTGTTAATTTTTATTTAAAATGGAGTACATTATAACAAAAAATAGCTGTTTACCAGTTAATAGGATTTGTTTGTTTTGTCAGAATAATGCTTAAAATTAGGATTTAAATGAGCTTCTTAACGTATGTGCTGCAGAGGAGTTAATGGAAAACCCAAGAATGAGCCCAGCTCAAGCAGGAAGGAAAGGCCCCCCAAACGAGGCGGAGGTGGTCGCTACGATCCCTATGGTGGGGCCAACAAAAGATATCGGGTGTTTGTCAGTAACATCCCCTATGATGTGAAATGGCAAGCCCTCAAGGATCTGATGAAAGAGAAAGGTAAGGTATTTTGGTAAGATTGATTGCCTAATTTTTTTTAAGGGGATCTGCATCCAGGGTCAAGTTATTTGACCACATCACTTTTGAAAGCCTTGTTGAAGTGGTGCTTCAGGGTTTTGGGTGTTGTTTGGAGCATCGCTACAAACTAAAGAGTTGCTGCAAACTTGCACAGGTGCTGTGCAACTGGATTGACCATGGAGTCGACCACCGAGGCAAATGTAATCTTTGACTCGTTTGTGAAACTGGGATTGTTATTTATTAAGGCAAGTTGATTAAGGTGAAAACCCATGGACTGGGGCCTTGATAGGAAAAAAATGGATGTAAGACTTTCTTTGTATCAGTTGGATTATGTACCATCTGTATACGTTGATATGATTTAAAACGGGGTTAAATAGTTGGAAACATATCCATTTTATATAGGTTTGTGCAGCAATTTTGATTCCTGCGAAGAAATACATTAGCTTTTATTTGCATGAAGGGTTGAATAGTTATGGGATATTGGATTTGATCACATTTCATTAGTCATGCAATGAATGAACTTTTACGTTAAAGAATGTTATATTGGGAACAGTTACTGTTTTCTTGGAGAAGGGCCAAGTGTTCGATGTCTGCAAACTGTTGAGTTAAATTGCATTTTCTTTTTTAGGTGCGACCTTGACAAGCAAATGTTTTCTCAGCAGATCTCCATGTTGTGCCTCACACAGCTCTTGGCTGGGGATTTCTGTGGGTTACAGGTCTACAAAACGAAGCGGCTTCTTTTTGTACTGTCCTTGTTTGAGAGGTTTGATCACTGACGTCCATTTCGTGAACAGACATGTGACCAGGAACATTGGCAGTGGTCGCCATTGAATTGAAAATGGATATTTTTAAATTGTATTTATTCATTTCTTTTGCAACTCTGAACTATTGGAAGGGGTTCGTAGTTAAAGAAGAACCTTTCTCCCAAGAGTTTATTGCACTAAGTAACAGGGTTATTTTTGTAGTTGTAGCTCTGTTTAGGTTCAGCGGATGGGAATGTGTTGATTAGCGAGGTGTAAGACTGCAAAATTTGATAAAGTATCATTAGGGTTTTTCCTGCAATAGACTGTGGATTTGTATGGGATTTTTCTAACTTTAAATTATATGATCAGTAAACTACATGGTGGTCTTCACTGTTTTACCCCAACTTGAACGCTGTTGGCCATTTCAGCAGTTGGTTTCTTCAATTTATTGCTTTTGCTGTTTCTGGAGAATTCTCACAAGGACAGACTAAGAAGTCTTAATACATGTTTTAAATATATTTTTTTAAGATCTAAGCTTGTATTTTGTAGACCTGTACCATATTGTGCTGCTGAGGTGCTGGGGGACAGCTCAAGGCTCTAGCAGTCAGAGCTCAGTGTCATCGGCCTTCGACCTTGTTTCTGCTCTAAACCCCCATTGTTCTCTCGGCTTCTCTCCCCTTGGTGTGTGTCGTCTCTGGAATCTGATTTGTAGTGGGTGAGGTAACGTACGTGGAACACTTAATGGACGCAGAAGGCAAATCAAGGGTAAGTGCAAATACATACAATCAAAATACACGATTAAACCCTAGACAAACGTTTGTCAGCCTTGGTTTTTACTTATATTGCTGGGAAGTGTTCAGAAACAGAAACCTGGTGGAGTTGTTGAGATGGTAATGTGCTGAAGGCGTGTTTTAGGCGGTGTCGTCTGGCCAACCTGAAGGGTTGATTCTTTTATGACAGGACATCATTACTTGTATTCAGCCCTGTAGATCGCATAGGCTGCCAATTTCCCCTTTGGTTGCTGTATTTGCTCCTAATGATTTAAGGGGTTTACTCTGCAAGTTGTTGTTACAAAGCTGTAAAATGTTTCTTTTAAATATAATTGGAACAAGATACCTTTTCAAAAATATATTTTAATGGAGTGGAAACCTATTGCATTGTGGAGTTTTTTCCCTTTGGATGTTCTGAGAAAAACTGATTTGTCATTGTACCTGCTTGGTCACTGACTGGTCGGGCAACATTTTCAATCTAATTTAAATATACTTTGTCCAGACTAAGTTTTGTATGTTTCACTTTTGCTTTTTGTTTGCGTTTTTTTACATCAATTAAATGTCATTGCTAATTTTTGTATTTGTTTTTTGTCTTGTATTGCCTGTTCTGACGACTTCAATCAAAAGGGTTGTGCGTAAGTTCTCCCCAGTTATTTTCCCTGTTTCCCTTTGTGTACCTCTGTTGGTAAAATAAACAACAACACTGATTTTCTCATTTGAAATGTTTCTTCTAGTGTTGTTGAGTTCAGGACGGAAGAACTTATGAAGAAAGCTGTGGAAAATGTGAACAAGCACAACATGAACGGGCGACCTCTTAAAGTGAAGGAGGTGAGCTGCAGGGGCTGACAAATAAATTTGTATCATTCTGGTAGAGTCAGGAAAGCTTCAATGATTTTTATTTTTATTTTCCTAAGGATCCTGATGGTGTCATTGCTCAGAGAGAGATTAGCAAGTCTCAACAACCAGGAGGTCACCCAGGAGGCCATGGAGGAATGGGTGGGATGGGAGGCATGGATCGCATGGGACCAGGGCCGGGACCAGGGGGACCCCTGGTCAATATTCCTCCAAGCCTGTTGAACAACCCCAATATACCCAATGAGATTATTCACGGTCTCCAGTCTGGCAGGATTGGAAGCACTATCTTTGTGGCCAATGTGAGTAGTTCTGCCTTTTTTTGGATGGAGGGGTTGACGAATTCTAAAAATGCTTCCAAAGCTCTAGAAGTTCTGCAGTATTATTCATAAACTGTTTTTGCAGCTGGATTACAAGGTTGGATGGAAGAAGTTAAAAGAAGTGTTTGGAATAGCTGGCGTCGTGTTGAGGGCAGACATCTTGGAGGACAGAGATGGGAAAAGCAGAGGCATGGGCACAGTGACGTTTGAAATGCCCATCGAAGCAGTCCAAGCTGTCTGTATCCTTTTTATCGTATTTATTACACCTCGATCCTAATGTTCATTTATTTCCCAGCGTCTCGTGTGCATTTCCTTAATTATGTCACAGCCATGTTCAACGGACAACTCCTGTTTAATAGGACCATGCATGTCAAGCTGGTGCGTTGCGTTTTAGGTAGTATTTGTTTCAGTAATGAGCAACATTTGGAAGTTTATTGAAATGTTTTTTTTTTTTTTTGCAGGATGAGAAATCCCTCCCTAAAGATTTTGGACAGCCAGATAGAGGGTCCTCTCTTCCACGTAAGTACACTTTAAACATGTTTATGTCTCTATTTATTAAAACAACTAAATTACTGTGGATTAAACCTTCACAGCACTAATTTACTCTTTAACCCGAGAACAGGGGGCCTGAGTGGTATTGGTTTGGGCCTGGGACCCGGTGGTCAGCCTATCGATGCTACTATGCTCAACAGGGGTGGTGGTGCTGGTGGGATGGGAAACATGGGTCCTGGAGGTAACCAACTCTAGTTTTGTTACATTTTAAGTAGGTCTGATAGAACTGGTTGCTTAGCTCTTTTATTCCTTGTTTTAGGAATGGATGGTATGGGCTTTGGCAACGCGGGCGGTCGCATGGGGGGAGGCAAGTTTTCCAAGTTTCACTCTTGAACACAATTAGTATATTTTAGTATTAAATGTTTAATACACATTTTCAGGAATGGACAACTTTGGTGGGATGAACATGGATCGTTTTGGTTCCTCTGGCATGGGACGGATGAATGGTAAGAGTTTCGCCTAAATACTCCGAAGCAGGCGTGCTACTCCTCGCGTCTTGCTGGATGTTCTAATGGTTTCATCTGTTGCATTTTCAGAGATGGACCGTGGGATTGGTGGTGCTTTTGACAGGGAGTTTGGGCGAAATGAAATGGGGATGTCTCGCAGTAATTTTGGAGACTCCTTTGAAAGAGGAATGGGTTAGTACTTACTGGATCGTTGCAAACCCCCTGTAACGTGTTGTTCTTGTTGTTCAGTTGAACATGACATGGTGCCTTGTGTTACTTTTCTGCAGGAAATACGCTCGGTATAGACCGAATGAGCTCTGGAATGGACCGCCTGGGAGGCAGCCTGGAACGCATGGGAGGAATGGATCGGATGGGCGTGGACCGGATCGACCGCGTGTCCGACATGGACCGCATGGGCTCTGGCTTCGACCGGATGGGCTCTGGGATGGACCGCCTGGGGCCAAGCATGGACAGGCTCGGACCAGGCCCGGACCGCATGTCGTCGAGCATGGACCGCCTCGGCCCTGGAGGGTTTGACCGCCTTGGCCCGTCGAGTCTGGACCGCATGGGAGGCAGCATGGACTTCGGTTCCAGCATGGGTATGGATCGCATGGGCAACACCGGGCTCGACAGAATGGGAAGCAGCTTCGACCGCATGGGGTCAGCTGGCAGCCTCGACCGGTTCTCCTCCGGAGGCCTTGACCGCATGAATACAGGCATGGATCGAATGGGATCCGGAGGTGTTGGCGGTCAGTTCGATCGCTCTGGAGATATGGATCGAGGATTCGGCGGGAATTCCTTTGGAGGAGCCGGAGCTGGTGGGCCAGGAAGTGGCGGAGGAAACATGAGGAAGGGATGCCAGATCTTTGTCAGAAATGTAAGTTTTGCTGATGTTCGTTTCTAATAAGAAGGTTTTAAAGGTTTCAGTTTTAAACTTAAAATGTATTGTTTTTCAGCTGCCGTTTGATTTCACCTGGAAGATGCTGAAAGACACCTTTAATACCTGTGGTAAGATTAAGTTCTTCCCCAGATGCAAATGGTCAGAATTACAGATATTTCTGGCATTCTACTTTTAAACTTCATATTCTACATTATTTCAATGCAGGTATGGTCCAATATGCTGATATCAAAATGGAAAACGGGAAATCCAAGGGCTGTGGCGTAGTTCGCTTCGACAACCCTGAGACTGCTGAGCGCGCCTGCAGGACCATGAACGGCTATCGTCTGAGTGGAAGAGAAATTGACGTCAGAATCGATAGGAACGCATAATTTGTGTATCTGTGATTTAGACAGTAATGTCTGCAACCTTTTGGATCCTAAAATATGTCCTTCAGCATAACTTGGTTTAGTAGATGTCTTTGAAAGTTGTCTTATTTTTTTTTAAAATTAGTACTTTTAGTTTGCAAATTGTAACAGTTGATGATTTTTAGTTTTTTGATTATCCCGATTTTCTACTTTTTAGCGACCAAACTATTTCTTTTCTTGTTTAGTCATGCATCACCTGTCATTGCCTTTTTTCTGTAAGGTGTTTTGCTAAATAAATCGAGATATATATATAAAATGTTTTGCCTAAGTTGTTTTGATACAGCACTGAATGCAATGTTGGTTTAAGGATTCAAGGAAACATTTTTATTTGCATCATATGTGGTACATGAGTTAGAAAGAAATTGTAATCTCATGGTTCACTTCATCCAATAAAATATAAAATTGAATAAAAATAGAAAAGATCAAAACACAAAATATATGATGTTGGCAGAAACATGAAATTGTGCTATTTGTTAGCATTGATGAAGTGTGGGTAAAGTAGTTGAAAATATGATTGTACACTTTTTATATGCATTTTTACAAATCCTAAGATATTTACTGTGAATGTTCCACTCTAACCTGACATAACTTCCACATACAGAATTCTAAAACCATTATTTTATTGAGATGCAGTTTTCTCTTGTTTTGTTACATTTTCCAAATGTTGGATAAATTGCTTTATAATCATAGTTCCTCTCTGGAATGTGGTGCCTTCCCTAGATTAAATGTTTTAAAGAGGCATAAGACAAGGTTGCCCATCCTCCACCTGACTGTATATAATGGCGGTTTAAATGTTAACTCTTTAACACTAAAGGCATTTCCATATTTAGAAGAAATTTAGATAAAAGCCAAATGGCTGATGCCACAACTCTACCTAAGGAGCAGCAGTTGAATTATGTTGGCTTTAAAAACTATTTTTTCTCCAAAGCCTCTGGCTTGCACAATTTTTGTTACAACTTTGAATATTTATAACTCAGCCTGTGTAACCAAAGTTTTTCTCTATACCTGTTTGTAAAAAAGTTGTTACAAATAAAGGTTTATTAAAAAAATAAACAGTCGCGAGGGAGGGCTGACGTAGAAGGTCATCACCGGAAGAAGGTTGAAGGCAACGTATTCAAGATGGCGGCCCCCTTGTGTCAGTGTTATCAGGTTGGTGTTTGGTCATGGTTAACACTAGTTTAACAAACTATAAAGTGACGAAACAGAGTAAATGTCATCTTCTGTCGTCTCCCTTATGAAACAGACTGTGGAAGACATGACTCGGTTTATCTGAGCTGTGTTATGTAGCTGAAGCTAGCAAAGTTAGCGCTAATTGACGGATTGTCTTTTAGTTTGGAATTACACGTATATTTACTATAATAAAATAACATATTTACAAATATGTGATCCATATGTAATATCCCGTTTCATTGTCATACATTAAAATATAGTATCTTCCCTGTTTACTGTGTTGAGGACTTTGCTTTGAGTTAGCAGTCCTCTGAAGTTGAGTGTGTTTGTGTTCAGATTTGTGTAACAAGAGGTCTGGTCGCCTTCCCTTCCTCTCACCTACTGCTGCCGAACAGAACCAATGTTTACAGGATATCTGGGCTCTCATGGAAATCTCCACAGATGCCAGTACCTCATGTAAGCAGCTTAATCTGATACACATTTAAACTATATGTTATGTATTAAAAATATAACCCAAAGTTCTTAATACTGCAAGAAAGTTACATTTTCTTTCCCTCAGTCATTACATTTAAATACAAATGTATATAAATTCATTACATTGTTGTAGTTTTCAAGGTTTTTGCTTACAGAATCCCCCCCCCCCCCAAAAAAATATTTAATTTTAATATTAAATATCGTTACATTATGTGTCTGATGTAGACCGAATGATGGCCATAGCATGTTCTTGTCGGTAATGGGGTAGTCAAAGATCAAACCTAAATCCAAAACACCAAAAACTCTTCAAGGATCGCTTTAGGGGCTGAATATTGGATTAATGTAACGACTTTGGATAGGCCTTTGCCAACTCAATAAACTGAAGCTTCTCAGTTCAAAATTAATCTAATTTTTCATTTATTATACTAATCGCATTGTAATGTTTTCCTTCAGCCTCCTCTTCTACAGGTGCGTTATATGTCAGCGGAAAAAGGTGGCGGGAAAAAAGGTTTCCTGGGGGAGTTTCTGAATAACCTCAAGCAGGAGCTGAACAAAAACAAAGAAATGAAAGAAAACATCAAGAAGTTTCGGGAAGAGGCCAAAAAACTCGAAGAGTCTGATGCACTGAAACAAGCTCGAAGGAAATATGTTAGTGACTCTGCCCGCACAAAACCACTCAGACTTGAGTCCTTCTTGGTTTCCGGTATCATTTAAATATTACTCTGCTCTACTTTGTTTCTCCTAGAAAACTATAGAATCAGAAACAGCAAAGACCTCAGAGGTTCTGAAGAAGAAGTTTGGCTCCATTTCTGAGACGGTTAAAGAGGTAAATGTGAAATGCATCAAACCCCTGTTGGAGCCTCTACTTGAACAGACTTGATTCAATGTGGGGTCTTGCTTTTTTTTGCGGATGGCTAGGGGCTCGAAGAGGTCAGTCGTACAGAAGTCGGTAAGAAAATCAAAGAAGGAATGGAGGAAGCAGCAAAAACTGCAAAGACGTCTGCAGAAATTGTCTCAAAGAGCGGAGAAAAGCTGGGAAAGACTGGTGCGTTCAGAGCAATATCTCAGGTATGCTCTCAATGATTGGTTCCTATCTTTGCTACAGCCTTAACTTTCTTGAATTTAATAAAGGAAATATTTGTATTACTATTGTAAGGACTTGTAGATGTTAAATCTGAGTGTTATTTCCCACCAATAAATCCCTTTTAGAGCGTTGAGAGTGTGAAGAAAGAGATCGGTGACCTTGGCCAAACGGGCCCATACAGACCTCCAGCTAGACTCCGAAAAAGGACAGAGTTCTCGTCCAAGGCGGCAGGGGAAGACGGGAAGGTCTTCGAAGCCAACGAGTACGTGAGTGCCCGTTGAGTCCTCTGATGCTGAGAAGTAGGAACACCCTTCCAATTTGGAAATAGGAAGGACCCCTCGTTTTGCTTTGAATAGTAGAACAAAAAAATACAAAGAGAAATCTCTGGTCATGCAGCAAAACAGATTCGTCACTATCTTTTTTTATAAGTTTCAGTGAAACTCAGCAGATTTTAAAGTGTAGTGATTGTCTTTTTCGCTCTGACTTGAATTGTCTGGTAACAATGTTAAAGATGAATTGTTGCTGTAATGGTTTCATTTCTCTAATTGCTCATAAGGGAGGCTCTGGGCGTGGTTCTGCATAAAGACTCAAAATGGTACCAACAATGGAAAGACTTCAAGGACAACAATGTGGTCTTTAATAGTAAGGAGTATTTAAACTTAATGTCTTACTATGTCTCTGCAGTCACATTTGCTCCTTAATTAATGTTCACATAGTTTGATATTGTTGCTATGCCAAAAATATTCATACTTTGACCCAAAAAAAAGCCAATGCTTTGCAAAACATCATAATGAAATGAAACAGCATATAGCGTTGATTGAAAATAATGTGTAATATATATATATATATATATATATATATATATATATATATATATATATATATATATATATATATATATATATATATATATATAT
>JAVLVB010000524.1:1052701-1084834 GCA_032876305.1 Orestias chungarensis
AAGGGTTCTTTGAAATGAAGATGAAGTACGATGAAAGCGACAACGTCGTTATCAGGGCTTCCCGTGCAGTCACTGACAAAATGACAGACGTCGTAGGTATGAGACCAGTGGTTTCAGATGCTGCTATCAGACCCACAAATATGTAATCAGAATAAGATACTTCATAACAAATGGCTGTCATTATCGTTTCAATCCTCGCTTTACTGCCTCTTTCATTGCAGAGTTGCTTTGGGTTTAGTCTGTGTAGATATTGCTTTTGGTGTTTTCATTTTGTTCTTTTGAGTTGAACGTCTGCGATCTTTTTTTTTAGCACAGCCTATTTCTTGTGCCTTTTTTGTTTAGGAGGTCTGTTTTCAAAGACAGAAATGTCAGAGGTTTTAACAGAGATCTTGAAGGTTGACCCTTCTTTTGACAAGGACTCTTTCCTGAAGCAATGTGAGCAAGATATCATCCCAAATATTCTGGAGGTATGTTGGATTTTTTTATTTTATTTTATTTTTTTTATTTTTTTTATTTTATTTCCAGGGGGGTTTAGTTTGTGGGATTAGATCTTTCCTAATTAAACATGCTCTAAACACAATGTCTGTCTTTGTGACACAGGCGATGATCAGAGGGGAGCTGGAGGTACTGAAGGACTGGTGTTATGAGGCGGTAAGGAATTTATTTTGGAGGTCTTCTTGGGCGGATACCTAAGAGCACCAGTGAATATTGTCCATATGATTTATTCATCATCTTTTCTCTCTTGATTTATAGACCTATAGCCAACTTGCACATCCAATTCAGCAAGCCAAAGCTATGGGACTACAGTTTCACTCCAATATTCTGGACATAGATAATATAGATGTAAGTTAATTTAAACCCAGTTATTTTACATTAACATTTAGTTTCAGACAATTAGTACATTTTGGGGTTCCAGATCTACCTGTAATCAGAATATACACAATCAGTTTATTTGGATTTTTTGTAATGAACTCAGGAAGCAGTGATTTAATTACAGTTTAGGATTTGAGATTTCTAAAATATGCTGAAGTTAATGTTAAGTAAAACATACAGATTAGGTAAAGTTGGATAATTCACTTCCTATTAAAGATTACGGAAAACCTGTGTTTATTATTAAACAATTGGCTGTCCCATTGGATGCAACAGAAATGTCATTTAATATACTCTAATATTGCTAAATCTTGTCATTACTTAGAAAATCCAGTTAGTGTAAAGAAGTTTTGATAACCTTTTATATTGTTTTAGTTTCTGAACATGTAAGATTTGCCCTTACACTTAAAATAAACTTGGACGTTTAAAAAACCAACATCATGTATTTAACGGGCATCCTACACAATAAATAAAAGAAAATTCTGGGATAAGTATGAAAAACAGAAAAGGAAGTGTGCAAAAAAATTGTGAATGAATTTTTGTTAGTCTGTTCGTAAGATTAAAAATACCCACCATGGGCTCTTGGTATTGACATTCTGTTTATGTTTTTTTGGCTCATCTTCTTTGTTTTCTCTTCAGCTGGCCATGGGGAAGATGATGGAACAGGGTCCGGTGCTAATTATAACTTTCCAGGCTCAGCTGGTCATGGTGATCCGAAACACTAAGGGAGAAGTGGTAGAGGGAGACCCTGTAAGTGAAACAACCACACAGAAACACTTGACTATTAAAAGCCTCGGTATGGATTTTGTTCTTGTAATTAACATGTGATCAGAGAACTTGCTGTTTTTTTTTTTGATGTGGAATAAAAAACAGACATCAAAATGCAATATTTGGTTTAAATAAATGTGAGGATACTACATGTTTTCTACCTTCAACTTTCAGTTGGAGGGAAAGTCTGTTTAAGTCTGTAATAGTCAATGAGTTAAATCACTTCTTCAGTTGTAAAAAAACAGTGTGTTAGTGTAATCTCCTAATCTTTTTAAAACCTGTGGTGACTCTGTGCAGTGTCTCCTGGACTACAAACATAGATGGATTAGCACAAGAAAAACGTACTTCATGTAAAATGTTTACATATTGCATTCATCAGTAACACATTGAAAGCATTGAAAACGGGCTGTCTTTTAAACAAATTAAGGTTGTTTAAACTATTGTCACAGTAGATTCTCTACCAGTCTTCTCAAAGAGATGATGGCAGTTTTTTTTTTTTGTACGTGACTGAGCTCCAGTGGTGTCTAGAAAAATATGGACGTACAAAGAGATTTCAGTATTTCCTAGTATTGGATAAATATGGAAAAATAAAATAAGAGAAAGGAAAATTTTTTGCATTTCCTCCTTTCATCCTTCCTCTTTTCTTTTATTCATTTTCTTTCCATACCTGTGTAAACATCTGCTATGACTCCATAATAAATGTAGTATTTCGTAATGAACATAAATGACTGTAGAAACCCTGAGATGGAAAGTATCCAACTATGACTGAAATCAGCAACACCATTTTTTTTTAAATTAGCTATATTTGCTTATTTTTTTCCTGTATATCTATAGTAAAAGATGTTTAGTGTAAAATACATGTTACCTTTTGTTTCAGGATAAAGTGCTCAGGATGATGTACGTGTGGGCTCTGTGTCGGGACCAGGAAGAGCTCAACAAAAATGCCGCCTGGAGACTACTGGACATCTCTGCCTCAAGCACTGAGCAGATCCTCTAGGACTCTTTGATATGCACAAATGCACAAACCCAGGGAGAGAACACGCTGCTCTTGATCAGTCTCAGGATCTGCCGGGAAAGATGTGAGGGAGGGGAAGACGTACAGGATCTGGCAGACATGCTGTGGCCTCATTTCACCACACAAACACAGTGGAGTAGTATTGCTAACTCTGCAGTTGCCTCACTTGTCTTTTTTTTTTTTTTACCATAGTTTCTTTCAGATTAATTTTTTTTTTTTTTTGTGTGTGAATGTTGCTCTAGCTCACAGTAGAGGGCAGCAGACTACCAAAAACATTCACCTGAAGTTATTTTTTGCAGCACTGAGATGGCTCACAGTCCTTTTATTCCAAGTAATAATACATTTATTACCTAAGATTCATCTATTTTATTATGATTGGTAAAAGACACCATGAAAATGCAGGCATTTTGTTGCCCATATTGTGTCGATCCTCTGTAATCGGACCGTAACTTCTTTTTTTCTTTCTCTGATTTGGTGTCATATGTTGTCTGACCCAATCAGAGCCTTGCTGTCCCTATTATCACTATTTGTATAAAACAAACCTTACTATATAATTGTTAAGGTGTCCATTAGTATTTATTATTATGAAAAAAAAAAAGGCCAGAAGTTATTAATTTTAGGTTTGACGTGTCCTAAGCATACTGTCAACTTGAGGGCTTATCAAAAATTATAATTGTGCTATCCTGCAGTTCTATTCTAGCGGCGTATTGCTCAACCTTTAGTCCTGCTAAAGGTCATACATGTTCATGGGTTGGCTTTAGAGTGCCATGTGGACGCTGTATGTACCAGAGCCATATGGCTCCCTGAATAATTACTCCAGCACTGCTTTCATAGATATGAAAAACACTAAAATGATACACCCATGTTTTAGTCGTTGCAGATTTAAAAAAGAATGCAATGCAAAAATACATTTAGTGTGGTCCTGAAAGAAAACATTACAAAATAACACCCAGAATCTGTACTTAGACTCAGAAATTACTGTATTAGAATGCCATTCATTCACTTTGATTAATCTTGAGCTTAGACCAGGCTTTTGTCTCTAGATGTGCGAAGCTGTGGGTTCCTACTTAGAAAAACCTGCAGCTGTAATTGCAGCAAAAACCTTTTCAGGAATGTTAATGATTTGCGTGTAGCAGACGCTTTTATCCAAAGCGACTTACAAAGTAAACACAATGTTACAGTTATTATCAGTCTGACCATAAACTGTCAAGAAAAAAATTCCCTAGTGGTGACAGAAGATATAGAGGGAAGTACAGTTGCTGAGGGGGTATAGATGTATGGGTAAGAGTTACAGTAGGATATGAGATCCTCTTTGACGATGTGGGTCTTTAAGAGTTTCTTGAAGCTAGACGGGGACGCTGCTGTTCTTGTAGTGCTTGGTAGAAACAACACAAGAAAACAGGATTGTCTCAAGTGTGGTGTAGGCAATGCTAGACGACAATCCATTAATGACCGAAGTGACTTAAGCCTTTGCAAGAGTATTCAGGTAGATGGGAACCGTGCCCTTAAGCACTGTGTAGGCAAGCATAGATAGATGGGACTTGAGTTTGATGCAGGCAGCCAGGGGTAACCAGTGAAGCAGAGGGGTGTCATGAGACTTTTCATAAGTTGTAACTCATGGGGTTTGAATAAAACCGCATGCTGCACCATTTAGGTTTTTACTCTAAACATGTTCTTCTTTATTGCTTTGCTGTTTTTTGGTTCATTTAATGGTCTATCGTATAATTTCCTAATTTCTTGACATGTTTGAGAGCATTAATCCTAATTACCCTTTTATATCTGTAAACGTTTTCTTTACAAGGCCCCGATGACACCTTGGCTGCACCGGAATGACGTTAATTCATTAACCTGGTCATGTGTGTTTTTGTCTAGATGGAAGAATTGATTATACTCCTAGAGGACGAAGGTGACGGGTATTCCATAAACAAATGGCTACGGTTCTGCTGTGTACCTAAATTTGTTCATGTAGACCAGCACCTCCACGTTTCCAGCGCTGTCCTGGATGATGAATTTTGACTCTTGCGCCGCTGTGCTGAGGCTGCAGCTTCTTACTCAGGAGCTCATCGCTCATGGTGTATCCCTCTTTTTGCTCTTTAAACAGGCGTTTAGCGAGGCCTGCGCTGCAGTGTTCAGACCTATAAACTGGTTGGCAACATACTGGCAAAGACAGGAAAGTAATTTTTGATTGATTGCTTTGATTTATTCACATTAGAAGCACAGTTGTACTGTGTAGTCTAACACATAGTAGAGGATAACTCTTTGTTGGAGTGATGTTTCCAGGGTGGTTGCAGTATTGGTTTACATTGCATGTGATATTTTGCAGGAAGGCTGTAAAGTTAAACAAAATTTTGGATGTAACCGCTGTAACTTCCTCATAGCTTGTAGTAAACTGCAAAAAAAAAAAGGCTCTTTGGTGTTTATTTTTAAGGGCTTCTCTATTAAGGCACCATTTCTGGATTGCATGACTAATAGTTGTGTTGTTTTACCGGAGATGTGAATCTGAGCTTCAACTCCTCCACAGTAACTCTAGGCCATTCACCTGCTTCTCTGATCATTGATGTACGGGCAGGTTTTTATACACCTTTTGGGGCATGAATTGAACAGTGTTCCATCAGATGTTGGAATAATTTTTCGTAAATCCATCAACTGAAAACAATCTCTGAGCTGTCTGCTTTTTTCCAGGCACTTTATTTGTGAATAATCTAGTAATCTTTGACAAACCTGAACAGACTAGCTAAACATATTTAACTTGTGCCTAAATGGACTCTATTTTTATTACCTTCTCAATGCGTTGCACTTAATTTGGGAATCACAGATTAGCTAGAATTAAATGGCTGATTAAAAATCTAATAAATTTTTTTGTACTTCACAATAATATACGGCTCCAGTTGTGTGGATACTTTGAGAGGCACTGGAAGTATAAAGATTTAAGAGTGTGTTGCAGTATTGCAACGCACTTCATTTCTGAACAGGCGGTCAAGTGAAGAGTGCTCTTCCATGCCTTTCCCTGATGTAACAGAAGTCAGACAACTAGGACAGAAGTGTCACAAACACTTACTGTCTTGTTTTGTGAGTGCAGACGTCCCGCTGTGACTTTTCATTCAGTTACGATAGAACTGACTAGTCGAGTGAGAAAGGAAAATACTACTTAGTAATTCTATTTCTCCTTCATGTTGTAGTACTTCCTTGTGAAATAAGAAATTATATCCTCAAATTAACATACATACTAGAATGGTGAATTCACTCACTTTCTTATCCTTTTAAAATAACGACTTTGGTATTCACTAGTCCAGGATTCACAGTTTAATCTCTACATTTTCTGAGACGTTGAGTGTTTTACAACTGCTAACCATCCCTGAATCTGACGTTCGCTCCACTTCCCTTCGTCTCTGTCATCTCTCTGATGCCCCATTAACTGTGCTGTCCTTGAGCTCCCCTGACACCAGTTCTCCTTTAGGGCGATTTACCCAGCATTGTTCTTTTCTCTAATCCCTCCTCCATCCAATTATCTGTTTTAATAGATTTTCGGCTGAGACCAAACTATGCAGGTTAGATGTTCTGCATCATTTTATTCCCTCTGATCATTTACACTTCCCACAGCAAAATGCTGGCTGCAACTCCAAGCAGTTCATTCTTCTGTGTCGGGGAAAAGAAAATAATTGATGTTTTTAAGTGGACTTGACTAGATGCAATATACCATTATTCATGTTTTATAGTAGAAATGAGTGCTGCAACAAGTCACTGATGTGTGCTTTTAAAAAGACTTAAGATGAGGTTTACTAAATGATTGCATGTACAGGATGGTAAGTGTGACCCAGATTCGCTATTGCACTGGGACACTGTGCCAACAACATAGTTCAGGGGTACAGAAAGAACTACAAACATGCACATAAGTGCAGGCACTCAAGCTTCTGTGAAGTGGAAAAGCTCAGAGGTTTTCCAGGTGAGCGTGCTGCAACATTATTTGGGAAAACGACACTTTGGATCAGGGGTGTTGCTATGTTTGGCTGCCATCTATAACAATTTGTACCAGGACCCATCCAATAACATAGGTTTTTGAAAAAAAACAAAAAACAAAAGAAAAGTTTGTTTTTGGTGTCACATAAAGTCCTCATAAGACAAAATTTTCATTTTACTAAGAGCGTATGTGTTGTGTGTTGTGGTGATTGGAGGAAACACTTCCATTCATGCAAGACCTGCTTTCATTAGTTGATTCAAATAAGGAATGGATTCTGAAGGTTTCAAACAAGTTACTGTAGAGCTAACAGTTTACGTATTTGGCTAATGACACCTTTATTTATTTATGTTAGTGCCTGTAAATCCTTTTATTGAAAAAAATATGCACTATGTTTGAGCAACCTGTACAAATATGCTCTCGATGTTGGAGTTTATTTATTTATCTTTTTATTTACTGTCAAAAAAAAAATTGTGTATTAAAGGTTCCCCATGTTTTATTTGGCCCAAATACTTTTTTTCAAAAAGCTTTTTCTGTCAGTTTCTGACTCACATCTGTTGAAGCAACATTGGAACTTACAAAGTTTGAAGTTTGAAATATCTTGTGTAGAATCAGCTTAGGACAGTTCAATGGAAGGTATTTCTGGCTTCTGTTTGGTTATATTGCCTCACATTGCCTCATCTCTTGGTATTTCAATTCTAGCAGTGTTTGTGATCTGATATCAAGTCCGAGACCCTTCATGAGAGTTAGCAGTCAATATGTTCTTATCATATTTTCATATATTGCTCTGGACCCCTAAGATAAAACAACGGTATGAAATTTTGAACATGGGTTGTGAAAATGCTTTAGCTTTATTAAGTCCAAAGAAACAAAACAAAACAGCGGTTGGACCGGCGTGCAGACAGACAGATTTTGTTTAGCATTGCTAATAAGTGAGAAAGCAGGATTCACGACTGGGGTGAGCTCGGGACAAAATCCTCCAATCTGCTGGGTGAACGTGCCAGAAATCCCACAAGCAACATTATAGCAAAAATATGAGAGTAAAGTTTTTACTGAGCCGTCGCAGAAGGCGCTGCTTTGTGTTCCTGCATGCACTATCACTAATAAAAGCCTTCAGGCAGGCTCACTCTGTCGGCTGGTCTGGCAGAGGTCATCAGGCAGAAAGATTTTATTATGCATGCTTTTCATTTGATAAGAGTCATGCAGGTTGAGCTGAGCGAACAGGGAATTTAGAGTGCAAAGCTATTTATGTTTTGAAAGATGGTATTGACGAAATAAATCATGTCTCAACTGAGAATACAATTGCTTTTTATTTTTCAACCGTTGAAGAGAAATTGACTTAGAAACTCAAATAGACAAACTATTGCTTTTGTTGATATTTACATTAACATTTATGCATTTCGCAGACGCTTTTATGCAAAGCGACTCGCAAAAAGAGGGTTTAACATTGAACTACGACGCAATTTACCTGCAATATGCTAGGAGGGGATTTAACATTTATGATGACACTCATTTACAGCAGTTAGGTAAACACAGAAGGCCCAAGTACCATACACTGAGTGCTAACTAATATCAGGGGGGTAATAAGTGCTTTTAGATCTTTCAAGGCAATAGATACTCTCGGAAGAGCTGGGTCTTCAAGATTTCTTGAAAGTGGAAAGAGCATCTGATGCTCTGATAGTGCACGTAAGGTCGTTCCACCAGCGAGGAACCGCAAATGAGAAGAGTTTAGATTGACCTGCACGGGGCTTTTGGTCGCGTTAGTTGGGGCTCCTTGGAGGAACAAAGCGGGCGGGCCGTGACGTAAGGCTTTAAGAGGGTGTTGAGGTAGATGGCCGCTGATCCATCAAACACTCAGTATGCCAGCATTAGTGATTTGAATTTGACGCGTGCAGTTAAGGAAAGCCAATGGGGTGTGACATGTGATCAATTTTGCAGGTTGAAAACCAGGCGAGAGGTGGGTATCATCTGCATAGCAGTGATAGGAGATTTAGGAGTACTGTAACAATAATTTTATTTTTTTCTTTTAAATTACATTCTAATACTACAAAACCAACTGTTTCAAACATAAGCTTATGAAGCTAAAAAAATTCTCATGAAAAACATTACTTTGATGAATCTAAGAATCTTCACATTAAAACTGATAAGGCTTTTGTCTACTTTGTTTCTATTTACATGCAAAAGAAAAACACTTAAACACGTATCTGTGGTTTTATGTTATCCTCATTGTTCTGCTTAGGTTGTCCTCCGGAAATAAATATACTTTTAATCCCCGTTTAATATCATCAATTTTAAAAGAGGCCAAAATAGGTGAAAAAAGAGCCTTTTTGCAGTTTTCAGTTTTGAAAGATCTCCATCCATTTGCCCGTTTCCAACTGTTTCAATCCTGTTATCACCGTCCCACAAGCCTCCCCCTTCCTCATGTCAGCCTCTTTCCAAATCGAATCTTCTGTCCACCCAGGACATCATCAGCAAGCCTACTCTAATTGCAGGGAGCAGATTCTTTAGAGGAAACAGATTCTGCTGAGAGGATAAAAAAACAATGTCTGCAAATGGTATTTCGATTGATCACCCAGCATCCTTCGCCCCTCTCTCCAGCTCGCCATGTTGAGGGTTTCTGTTCAGAAATGTGAGATTTCCTAAGATTTAGTGGCCCTGTGCTCGTATCAGCCTCTGCAAGAAAAAAGAAAGTAAAAAATATTATAATGGGGTTATAAAGTGTGACCGTAAATACAGGCTGCTCCTCTATAAAGGCACGTCGAAGTTCAAAGGTTGTCTGGGGAAGCATCAAGCTTGGCTATTAGTGTGATTCTTGCACAGTGCAGACAACCCGAAACCCTGTCTGAAAAAAATTTATCACTTTTTGAGAAATAAGAGAGAGTAGCCTGTGTGCTGGACCTTTGAGGGCAACGCCAGAGTATATCATAATTAAAGAGTGTTTCGGCAGGGTATAGATCAACAAGTAATGGAAAGCCTAGAAGTGCTCAGCAAAACAAAATGACTCATTTTTAGTACAGAACACACTGTGAGTCATGTCTTTTACTTTATCCCCTTTAATGTTGGCTAGTGGGCAGCGTCAGATTGCATCACTTCAAGCTGCACATGACAGAATCAGATCAGGTTCAGAGGTCAAAGGATAGCAGGGCATACAAGCGCTACAAGCGCTGCCCTGTCTGCACTTATAGAGACCAAAAGTCAGGCTAACTGCGGAAAAAAAGGTTATAGTTCTGCTTTAGTCCCTGGATATAAACCATACATCATTTCATTCCTTGATCAAGATAATACCCAGAAAATCAAAAGGAAATGATCCACGATACGCAGCAGGTTGAAGGAAAAAGCAGGAAATAAAGGTAAATGTGGCAGGATATTAAAAATTCTCAATTAGAGATTAAATTGTTCATCTGAACACTCTGTCCTAAATACAGAGATGATTATTGTATGGTAACAAAGTTTAAAATATTTTGTGGAGTTAAGTTTATCCCTGTGTTCTTTTTAGTATATTTTCCTCTGGGTAGTTTGTCTAGCACTTGTACACATCCAAGGACTGAAATTTTTAACTATCCTTCATTGCAAAATAGCGGAATAGTTGTCAACCTCAAATTACAAAGATTATCAGGTTTGAACAGTAACATTCAGACATCTACTCCAATCTCAAACCGTTTGCAGCATATAAGGTTGAATTCCAGGACTATTCTGTGTTTATCTACTCATTCTCCATCACTGATCAGATTCCTTGTCCCTGTTATAGAAAATTGTTACTACAACCTGATGTTGTCACCACCAAGATTCATATTGGGGTTGGTGTGTATGGGGTGTTTTATTATTTTAATGTAACATGTTTTTTTTTTTTTCACTTTTAGATGCTATCTGACCAGGTTACCTTTTACACCTGTTTGCTGTATGATTAAATTGGTCCACTGCAAATATGCTTTATTATATCATGGCTCTTTCATAAAGCCCAGATTAGTGGAGTGTACAACTACTAATTGTCCTTTGACAGATTCTCCCACCTGAGCAGTGGATTACTGCAGCTCCTTCACAGTTAAAATGGGTCTCTCGGCTGCTTCTCTAAGTAATCCTCCCCTAGCCTTGTTTAGGGGTTCAAAATGTCTTAATAGGCTTGCCTGTGCGTCATACTCAATACTATATATCTTAATAAAAGACAATAACGTAGTCTCTACTCTAGCTAGATGATATTTGAAGACAATTACTTGAAATAGATCTTTATGTCTGGGTGTCAAAATATAGGGGACTGAATATGTATGCATGCCAATGTAGTGTCTGATCATCAAAAGATTGTGTGTCCTTGGAAAACATTCTAAGCAAGAAGTTTCACCCCAACACTGACCAGACAAGAAAAAGGTGTACATTTCAATATAAAGAGGAGTTGGTTGACTCCTCCTATCAAATGAGCACCATATGGAGAATGTGTATGTGTGTACACTCTGTAAGAACTATACCTGTGGAAATGCCAATATGGTAATGCTTGCCTGTTGGCCACAGGTCTATAGCCGAGCCTGTGTCCAAACATTAACAGCGAATTCAACAATTGGGCTTAGGTTTTCCTATGATTCGGCTGTTTTGACTTTGGCTGCAGTTTCAAATAAATTCCTGTCTATGGAGCCTTTCTTCCCAAACCATCAATGCATGGCAGACGACCACTCATAATATACTACACCAAGCTTTTAAATTTGTACTTAAAATAAGTTTTTGATAGAAACCCTAAGGTTTGCACATTATTCACTTCTGAAGATGTTAATATAAGAAAGTTTTAATACGTTTATGTTTGTTTGTCAGTTCTTTTCAATATGATCTGACCTGCAGAAATTAACAGAAAATACCAAACAGCAAAAGTCTGTTCATTAAAGATTGTTGCACACTTATGTGTGGATTTGGAAAATGGATGACCTGCGATAAGATGAGGTTCAGCACTGCTAATTAGTCCACAGCTTTCTTTTGTAGAATGGGTTTTTGAAATTAACTTAATTACACAGTCCATTGATTAAACTTTCATGATCGTCTCAACTTCAGAACATAAGTCAGACTAATATACTTTAATGTTCCCAATTTTGAAGCATTCTCGCGCAGCCTCCCACGGCATATAAAACCAGTTCCAGGCTGACATATTTAATCCACCACAGCATTCTCATGGGAATCTGCCACAGGCTAATCATCCATCAAAGAATAATTGCAGTCATTTAAAAGTAATGTGTGAATGGTGTTTGATTATCATTGTCCCCGCTGCGCACTATTTCCCAGCGATCCACATTTCTCAGACTGGATAGGATAAGAACCATTTATTTACGTGTCTCATTTACAAAAAAGGCATATTTTCTTGAAAATCATTAAAAACCAGAAATTTGTGTTTGCATTGGGGTGTGTTTATGACCTTGAAGGATTCTACATCCTGTAGATTATCAACAAAGCAAGAGTTGAATCTTAAAGTCACTAACGCTATTGTTCTTGATTCAGGGATACACCTGCTCCTTCAAACTGCTAATATCCCTTTAAAATCCTGTGTTTCATACAGTATATCCTGTACAATTCAAGCAAAAAGAAAACATGTCAACAAACATGTCCATTAGGGAAAATGTATTGCAACAAGAAGCTGCAATAACCTTGTTGACTAGCCCACGACCTGAAGCCTAACACTTGGTTTGATAACTTTTTGATTCACTTTCAGCATTCAGTGCTCCTGGGTTCACGCCTGCCCACAATAACAGAGAAAATGACTAATCTAAAACAAAGTTTAGAAGTGCTCTTAGTATTTTCCCAACATCTTTTTATTTGCATCCTTTAGTTAAAACAATGATTTCATTTTATAGGTTACAATAGATCAGCCTCACTTCATTAGGGTAATAGTCCAGAGAGCAGTGTAAAATATACAAATTGTTTATATATGTCCGAAAAGACAATAGATATCTAAATTATACTGCATTTTCATTGTAGTTTAGTATCTCAGCCCTGGTCACACTTTCAATATTTAATTGAAATCTGCAAAATTTTGATCCACCACTGGAGGCAATCACACAGGAAGAACTTAATTATTTTCTCAACTTTTATGTTGTTTTTGTATATTTTAAAATTTTTGTCTGTTTTTTTTCACTGGCCAATTTATTTGAAGCATTAAACTCATCTTTAAATCTAGGGATATATGCATGTGTGTATTCTTCTCTATACAATACAACTAAGCTGGGGCAAAAATACATTGCCTAAATTATGTTCTTACCACCAAGTTTTTTTTTTCTCACATTTCTGTTTTTTATTGTTGTATGATACTAATACTACAAGAATAAAGGCTACTAAAACAAATTTACACAATGTGTACTACAAAATTATGTGGAAATATATATGTGATAACCACTCACCGGAAATGCTAACAAACCAGCCAAGAATGTTTACTGTCACTTTACAGTCAGTTTCTCTCTGCTTTCTTGTAATTCAAATGATGTTAAAATATTTTTTTTTCAATCTCCCTACAAGATATATTGTCCTTCTACCTGTTTCCATCATAGCTTCCAGTTATATATGCAAAAGGCCAATCAGGTTGCCCGAGAGATGCTTACTGAGAAGCAGCCCGTGGATCGTAAACGACGCACCGCAGAGCTAGTGTTCAGTTACAAGTGACAGATCGTCCTGCCCTGCCTGCCGGAATAAATAGAGGCATTAGCAGCTCTACTCCATGTTGCTGCTGAGGCTTACTGGTCTATGAACTTTGCAGCATGGCAACATCTTCGACTCAGCCTCATTGTGATGAGCGGCCTAAATTCCTGCATGAGCCATATTAAAGTCACACTTCATGATAAATAACAGGTGGAATCCTGGAGGGAAGGAAACAACAGAGGCAGAAGGGTGGAGGTTCAGGAAGTTGGAGGGCGTGTTTTTCATAAAATATGGACAAGAGATGAAATTAAATCCAAGACAAAAATATCAAAGCTGCTCCCCTCCTAGGTCTTCTGCATCCCCCTTTTTTTTCTGGTGACAGATGAAAAGAGCAGAGGCAGTTTTGAATTTTTAATGAATGAGCTTCAATTTATCGTCTGCTCTTTGTGTGGCCTGAAGTCTGAGGAGGAAGGTTCTTGCGCATACGCGCCATCTCACAGAGTTCAGGTGTTCTCCCAAAGGCAACCTTCAGATTCTGCAGTAATTCATCCATCTCTGAGTGACTGTCTGTCAAAACACATGCTCTGTTCGTCTGGTAGCTTCAAGCTGTTGTCTTAAAACAAGAATATACTGTATTTTGGTTTAAATATGTAGAATGCTTTCTTTGGAGAATAAAACAGAACTAATCCAACTTAGTCACTGCTGTGCACTGAGTTCAAAAGATAAAAGGTTCTCAATGCAAAGTAAAAAAAAAAGATCTTATTTCAGTTTGTGTATTTTAACATATAGTTTATCTGTTCTATACAGGATTTGAAAATCATTTTAATCTATCCTCAACAGTATAAACAACCACAGCCTGCATCATGTCATCAGTTAAACCCCATCAACAATGTTAAACCCTAAATTTGTTTTTCTTGTGTGACTTGTTTTTTTAAATGAACTTGTTTCATTTAAAAAATGAAACAAAAAAACATATTTAAATTAGCTTGTTTTTTAAATTAACACGTTTCAATAAATCATAATGCATTTCTTAAAAAAAATAAAAAACTTGACATCTTACTACCTGGTGGCAAGTTTTATCGATTATTTTTCCATAGGATAAGTCTGTTTACTCTTTTCTTCCTCTGTTATTTCGTAATGATTAATATTACACACTCACTGAGTCATCAAGACAAAATGCAGCTACTTGCAGGGCTACAAGGTTATGTGTCTGTGTCGCCTTGGGGATAGGAAATTAAATCAGAAGCAAAATTCTCCACCAAGCACTTCCAGGTGTGAAGTTTATTAAACAACCAATCTGTACATCTGGTAGATAAGCTAAGCAATCTCAGCTCGCTGCTGGGGTGGAGGGCAGATCTCCAGCAGCCCCGGACTGGCCATAGGGGGAACCAGGAGTATTCCCAAAGCGCCGGACTTATATTGGCCTGCTGGCCTGGGTCTCTGTATAACAAACAAAAAAAGTCTGCTGGCGGTGCGATTATCAGATATACAGACCAGTTCTGGGACAAGCCATAGAGGCAGTCAGGCCAGCAGTATGTCAGGAGGAAAGATGATTGGTTTATTTCGATTAAGACCCGTGGCGTGTGACTGTTGAAGGCAGCTCGCGCAACGAGCGAGCCCTGCAAGAAGTGAGGAGAAGCTACTCGGGTCTCCTGATGGGATAAAAAGAACAGAGAGGGAGAGAGACAAAAAGAGAGGCACTGGAGGAGGACGCGGCAAAATGCAGAAAAGTAACAGACTTATTTATGCAGTCCCCCCCCCCCAGTGCCAATAAAATAAGGATGAAAGTAAGTTATTAAAATAAAATACAGGCTAAATTATCTTACTGTATGAAATACAGTTTATGGAAAAATTGTAAGCATATGTTTGCTATTCAAAGGTGGTGATGGTGATGAAACCAGTCCTGCTGGTACTTCAGGAGAAGTAGAGCATTTGGGAGAAGTTACAAAACCATTTCTTCAGTAGAGAAATAACACATGAACACTACCAGACGCTAGGATAGACATAAATGGCTCTCAACTGTAATAATAGCTTTCTTTGTGTTATAGCGTTATTCTATTAAGTGATTGTGTTGTTAAATATTTCTGTCTGCTGCTGATTTGCTGTTATGTATCCCAGATCAAACATGAACATTTGTGTATTCCAACCTTGGATTTACTGTAGGTTGGGGTTCATTAGTATTCCCTGATGATTTGCCACTGAGGCAGTTGATTTTTTACATGATATGACTATGTATAGCTATAACTTAGACACTTATTATTGTGTAAAATCTTTATTATATTAGTACTATTACAGTAACAGCAGTAAAGTCACTGTATATTACAACCTCAGAAGTTACAGTAGGTCTAATAGGTGGCCTTCTATTTGGAATTTGCTATAAGTGTGTGTGCACACGTGCACAAATGCGTTTTGCTTGTGCTCATGCATTTAGGTGTGGGTGTGAACATGTATGTGTGGGAACCAGGGAACATGTATGTGTGGTAACGTTACATGAGTGACTCCTGGCCTGGAATAATCTCCCAGTCCGGCCCTGATCTCTAGTGCTCCAGAAAATTATTTTTTAAGGTCATTTTTTACTTGTTTTATATATGTATGTGTACACTCACTGGCCCCTTTATTAGGTACACCTTGATAGTACTGGGTTAGACCCCCTTTTGCCTTCAGAACTGCCCTAATCCTTCGTGGCATGGATTCAACAAGGTACTGGACATATTCCTCAGAGGGTTTGGTCCATATTGACATGATAGAATCATGCAGTTGCTGCAGATTTGTCCGCTGCACATCCATGATCCGAGATCCCGTTCCACCACATCGCAAAGATATTGGATTGAGATCTGGTGACTATGGAGGCCATTGAGTAAGGTACTGTAGTCACACATTTTCATTTAAAACAATAAAGTGAGAAACCGTGGACCTAACGTTGAAGACCAAATATGCCAATTTATGCTAAAGCAAATAAAATAAACACAAAAACACGGTTAAGATAAAGGCAAAAAATCTGGAACCCAATAAACAACAATGAAGTTGCTTCAGACAACCATCCTAATGCTGGATATACATGGCAGCTAAGGTTCACATCCACTATCAGAACAGTGGTATCTCCTTCTCCTCCTCCTGATGCATGTACTTAGTACTTACTTTATTGGTAGTTCTGTCCCATTCTGGTGGGTTGCAATCCTTTTCTAACATTGAGGCTTCCTCCTAAAATGACTCAATAGTCACAAAGCTCAGTGAGTTATGTGATAATTTACAATGAATGCTGATTGATTTATATTAAAAATACATGAATTATGGAATTTCATAATTACTGTCAAAAATGTAATTGGACATTAATTGTTAATGTCGGCATGCTGCAATGCCAGCTCATTTTTATAACGAAATTTCCATTTCCACTAACTAACTGTCAAACTTAATAAATTAATCAGGGTTTTCACTCTGTTGATTCTGCATTAAAACTCCAAACAGCTTAAATACCGAGCAGTTAGTGAAGCTTGAATAGACCTTTTTACTGTAAAGGAATCCTGTATACAAACTCGGAAAGTGCTGAAGTTCACTGTAACTTCCACAAGTCAGTCAGTCTGTTATAAATTGTAGTCACTGTTTAATTAGGAGGTCTTCATTACAGGGGTTATTTTTATATAAACAACTTTAGCACTTTAATACCTGTACCTTTGCACTTTATGGAAGGCACTTTATTTATTTAACACTGCATTTTCACTATTTATTGAAAATGTGTGTTTGTATTTTATTACTTAGCATGTTGTTTCCAGGCTTTGCATAGCTGCTCCTCATTATGGAGTGTTGTGATTGTCTGTGAAGAGACCATAGAAAGGGTTGGGGGAGTTGTGTCCATAGTTTGTGGTGTTTTATTGGTGAGGGTACAATAAATGTAAAATATTTATTAAAAGTATAGAACAACATGTTTTTTAAATGTTTAATCAAATGTATGTTTTAGCTGTAAGTTTTAAATAGGCAAATGTTGTTTATAATGGTTTAGTCTTCTTATCAGCTGTGTTTATTTAAGGCAGTAATTGTGTCTGTTTAGGGAGGCTTGATGCTGTATGTAGTGTTGTATCTAATAAACCTGCTGCTACTTCCACCTTACTAAATTGTCTCTTACTGGAAATCCAGCCAAAAAATGGTTGCCGACAAATACACTGCCATGTTTTTTTTCTTCAATTACATGGATCATTTGTTTTCTGTTTATGTACAGATGAAAAAATCTCATTTTTTCATTGTCTTTAAAAAAGTAATCAATATATTTTCATTCTTTTCGTACATTATTTCTGTATAAGTCCATATGCTTGAATCAAACTACACCTGTACTGTTTTAGGTCAGTTAGTATAAGCAAAACTATATATGTTTGGTGAATGCCAAAGAACCATTATAAATCAGAACCAGAAATATTTACCCAAAAGTAAGAAAATAAGATTACAAAATGTAAAAAAATTATATTATTATACATTTAATACATTAGCATTTATTTTTCAGTGATTTTATCACTATTCTTTTAATGTACGCACTCTGTTAATTGTCTTGTGGTGGTGCTGTTTATTTCATGTAGGTTTTTGTGTGTCTCTTGTGTTAAATGTCTTTACTTTTGTTCTGTTTTTGCCATATCAGACACTTTCAAAGCCTTTTTACCATATTAAAGAAATAATGAGTGCTGAAAGTGACCTGTAAACATACTGTTGTCACAGATGTGATTAACATCATGAGGAAGGGTAAGTGTTTGCGCCAAACTATTTTTTCTCAGTCTTGAGTGTGTCTGTTTACTGAACTTTGGAACTGAGATGAGGTAAAAATGCAAATGATGAATTTGAAAATTACATATTGCAGCGGCTTGTCTTGCCAAATTTTACCCTTCATGAGATACTAACTTTTTTAGTTTACATTTAATTAATACCTAAACATGAATAGTAATTTTAAATGCAGCCCTGATCAATCCCCGTGTTATAGTTGATCATGTTTATAAAATTCAAAAGGGTGCATCATCAGTCAGCTGGTTCCATCAAACTGTGTTAACTGTCCCCTTGCTTTAATTTAATGGAGTATTTAACTCTCACACTCAGAGTGCTTTCCTCTTGTAATCAGAGAAGTCAAACTGCGCTGTGCATTGCAGGACAAGATTATTTTGGCAATCTATACCCTCAGTGTGATTAAAGTTTTCCTTTTCAGTGCTAAATTGAAACCTCATTGCCGAAAGTTTGGGAGGAATGCTGGCTTGGAGCTTACATATGAGCCTTTTAAAAGACCTCTACCAGAAGCACAGCCTCTCATTTTCAGCAGGGATTGTTTATTTCTCTATGCATAATTAAAGCTCTTATGAATACATAATATAATATTTCAAATGGTTTAGTATTCGAAAGAATAGACCATTAAAAGCTCATATCTAATAAGCTTTGGATGAATTAAAAGCAATGGAAAGCTTCAAGGGTAACTATATATGGTAATTTTATGTTTACAGCCCTTTAGGAATACTGCTAAACACAGTCTTGTGTTTTTCAGAAACACAGTCTTTTCTCAAAAATCTGTAGTTCCAACCACAAATCAATTTTGAAACAAATAGTAAGTCAGGAAATGTATAATTTTATTTAGCGAAAACAAGGCAAACATTCATTGCCTTACAGCAGAATGTGTCAGCTTAGAACTGCTGTAAAGACTTTGCATGTTTTACTTATGTATGCATGGATTCCCTCCCTGTCCTCTGGATTTCGGAAAAAACTTTCAAATAGCAACAGCATTTCTACATGGATATGCTAGATGCTAGCTACTGCAGCATCCTAATACATAACTAGGTTTTTAAAAACCTAGTAATTTAAAACTATTTTAATGAGAGATGTAGAGCAACTTGACTTTTCTCCATCTTTTTGACTGTTGACAAATAAATGTGAAATCATCAGAAATCCTTTCTATGAAATAATACTTTTTTTAAATGAAGGTTAATCTGCTAAGCAGCAAACTAAAGACTCCACTGGAATCTTTAGTTTTTTAACCAACATGATCAACTTGGCAAGTCTGTGTAAACATCAGTGCAAAAAGCTAGAATATTCTGCAGGATAAGATCAGAGAGGAGGAGCTTGGGGTGGTGCTGTTTATTTCATGTAGGTTTTTGTGTGTCTGGCTCCTCTTTGCTGGCACCGGGACAATGCAAGTTGAAGCCATGAAGCTGTATGATGAATGCCGCTCCATAACAAGAACTGAAGGAGAACGATTAAATGATGTCCACCAATCACCTCCTGCGGAGCCTGGAGGAAACAACTAGGGAAACACGAGCTGGGGTCTCAGCAACTCTTGACAGCAGAGGACACACACAGATGCACTCGCGCTGAATATTTTCACATGCAGCCTTTGTAAAGGGGCCAGTTTACTAAATGTTAGCAAAGCAGATGATAAAAAAAAACGTTAAATTATCTTATTGATGACGCCCTTTGCAAAACTCACTAAAATTCCAAATGCTCATGTAATTAAATGGCAAATCTCTTTCATTTCCAAAGAATGAGTGTAAAATGTGCTGACTGAGCACTTTTATTTTAGCCAATAAAGCATTTATTTATATTCATGCATTTCTGTTCAAGCAAAAATGGGGGGGGGAAATTCCTATTTCAGCAGCTTGCAGTACAATGCCAAATTCTTAGTAAAACGAGGTATGCGCATGCAGCACAGCATAGCCCATGGGGTCTCAAGACACTCTAAAGGTTGAACAGCTATAAAGCTGCTTTGATTCCCAGCAGTTCTGATGACTTTCAGAGACCATGCTCACTTTTCACTGTTTGCTATTAAATAACTGTGATGATACATCTGCTGCTAAATTACAGTAAGGATTACTGCCACAAGGGACTGTAGGCCTTGAGCAGGAGTTGGACATTTTGAACTAAGGCATTAAATTGTCCAACATCCAGTGCAACATGCATGAAGAAAAGGTTTATGCCCTCCTTATTGGTTTTTTGTTTTTGTCACAGGAGTATTTTAAATTGGAGAAAATCTAAAAGGCAGTTTTAACATTGATAATTAATGGAATTAACCCTGTCCAACCAAAAAGTATCCACTTATTTATATGTTTATCTTTTAAGCCTTATTACTTAACAAGGGGCAACTATAGCAACTGCCATCAAGGGTTTACAAAATGACTGATAAATATTAACATTAATGTGAGGGAACTATGGATCACTTTTTCTTGCACTGGGTGGTGTTGATTCATGAACTGTCTGATCAAATTCAAGTCCATACTTTGACTATGCCACTCCAAACCTTTGTACTGAGCAGGTTACATCGCACAGACAGATAGGATGCCGCAGCAGTCAATACAGTCTCTCTTGCACTGTGAGTATTATAGAAATTTGACAGAGAAAAACTGATGATATAAAGACAATTGTGTTAATATAGTTTTGAAAGCCATGCAGACAAAATTAGAACACGGGTGTAACAGATGTGGCCAACCTAAAATCAAATGCAGTACACAAATAAAATGAACTAGGTCTGAAGAGTCACACAATCTGTTGAAGAGGAGTGAATCGGTCCTACTTGTGGTGATATAGCAGAGTTACGATAAGCAAAAACCAACATCAGAAACCGGAAACATTAAGCTGATCAACACAATATTTTGAATCAGATTTTTATAATACATACAATGATGTTTTTTTTCTCCAAACTGATTAAACTGATAAATGAATAACTTGCTTGTTATGCAAAGTTGTAGAAAAATATAAAAGCTGGGACCAGAAGAATTTAAAAACATGAAGTGTGATGTAAAATGATCTGAAGCCATTGCTATTGCTATTTGTTTTATAAACCAAAGGTTATTGTGAAGAAGAAACATTTGCATATGATGCATTGTTGTCATATAATACCCAATAATTAAGCTTCCAATTATTTCCTAGTTATATTTGAAAATCTGGATATATTGTATACTAAAACATTTTAGAAATACTTCTTGAAAGTTTTAAACCTTTTGTCTCAGTGTCTTTAACATTTATTTTAGTATTTACAGAAATAAAATATGACTGAAAAACGTGGAGTAATTAAACAACAAATGAAGTGAAAAGTTATCTAAAATACTAATTTATTTCCATGTTGATAAGAAAACTATGGAATAGATGTAAAATTAAAGGTGAGGTCTGGTCAGGAAAGGTCAGATGATTTTGATTTGGGGTAATTACGCTACTTTTGGAAACATGTAAAACATAAATGGTATTTCTTTTGTTTGGTGTGGGGTTTATTTACTTATTTCACAAATGTATTTTATTATTCACAAAGTTCAGCCAGACATTCATAATGTAATTCCAATTAATAATGTCAACTGTGGTAAATAGAATATGTTGTTCCTAAATAAAAGAGCATCGTTCAGCACCAAAAAAGAAATGTTATTGCTATTCAGTTGGAGTCGGATTGAAAAGGTTAATGAGACAGCGGCAGTCTTTAAAGACGATGAGACGTCGCTTGCTCGAGGGGCCACTGTAACGACGCCCCTCAAATCTAATTATCAGGGTTATTGATTGGTCATTGCCACCTACTCTTTCACCCACACAAACACAGAGATGCAAGATGAGACATGCTGGTAAAAGTACAAACAACACATAAAAATTTGCATACAGGGGAGCAATAAAGTAAAAACAAATTAATTCTATTAATTAATAGTCCAGTTCTCAGGCAGGAGACTGCTGTCAGCCTGTATTCGACTTCTGAGTCTAAGCCTTCTACTCACAATTGGCACAATCGGACAAACTCACCTGGGCAAATAGCTCTCTCAACATCCATAATGCACTTGCTCACGCCCACACATCCCCTCTTCTAGCAGCGAGCAGGCGGCTCTTTCACAGACCCACTGACATTTTTTTGAACCCCTGAAGTAAAGCTGCCATTTTGTTTCAAGATAAATGTATTTTTATTTTAAAAACAGTGATGACGGTCCAGCTGAGCTGTTAAAGGTTTTAACAATCCTCCATGCATACCCACACATTTTTCTACCATCATGAGCCGAACCAGCTGGGAAATAGCTGACATTGTTCACTAGGCTGTCTGTCCTGCATTTTGAAGGAGGGATCTCATGGTGTGATGAGTTTGCAAAGGAATTGTTTCCCACTAGAAGATATTTAAAAAATATACATTGGATTTAACATCTTCATTCCTTGTCAAAAGTATGTTCTACTTAGTTGTTAATGTATACAAAAACACGCCTGATGATCTCCTATATGCAGGTAACTCAAAAAACGTGACATATGTCTCTTAAATCTGATCTTAACTGTATGTCATGACTGCATTTCCCATCTAGGGTGGCACATAAACCCTGAACCACTCTGCTAAAGAGAACGGTGAGAGGAGACTGCCAACTGAGTGGAGGTACTGAAGAGGGTATGACACAGATGGCAGTGATTGCACAGATGCCAGTCATTCTTTCTTGCATGGGAAAACCCAAGCTGTAACAGTAGGAGGACGGAGAGTTGGTTGGTTGTTGGTTTGAGCCCGCTGTGAAAGGGACGGTGAAGGGTTCCATGGAACAGAGCTAGATAAACTGTGCTGCAGATGTTAATGAGATGAAAAGATGCAAACAAATTTTTTTTATTACTCTTGGTTTTACAAAGCATGATGCAGTGTATGTTAAATCGATTAGGTCTTCCTCAGTGTCCCAGAATGTCTCTCATGTTTGCTCATCAGAAAAGACTTTGTTTTAAGATGATTGTGATAGGAAAAATAAGTGTTGCAAAGAACCAGCATTCCTGTGCCTAACAGTGAAAAGCATCCTCACAGCATGATGGCGCCTCTACCATTTTCTAGCGGGCAAATAGATTGTCCAGGCTGATGTACATGATATTGTCCTACACATCAACTTAGGCACTGAGGAAATGAAATGAAAGACTTGGTCTGTCTGGACTTGCACCTTTTTACACCTTCTTTTTGTAATCCATCTTCAACAATGGCTTTTTTCTAAATAATCTTCTATAAATGCTGTCGTTGCTAAATGGAAAACTATCAGTTTTTTTCGGAGAGATGCTTGTACCCGAGCTGTGGATGTTTAAAAGTTCGTCTAGAGTTACCACAAGACTCTCAACCACTTCGCTGATTAATGCCCTACCTCCCTGGTTTTTAGTTTAGATGGATGGTCATTTTAGTTTTAGTTTTTTTCTCTCTTGATTTAATTCTGTGTTCATTTTGTCTTGATTTCCCAATTTTCTTTCATCTTTCACTTCTACTGCATCTAATTGGCCGTACTCGCACAGGTTTCCATGTTTCTGATTGCCTTCCCTCCAGTTATAAGCCATGTAGTATATTTCACTCCTCACCAGATCATTTTCCAATCCATCCTCTATGGTTCTTGCAAAATCAACTTATTTTTCTCCCCCTTTTCCTATTGTGATCAGCTTTTGACCACGTATTTGCAATTGTCCTACATTAATCCACAATTTTACCTCTAACTCATCTGTTTTTTGCCCCTGACCTTTGTGACCATGCTTGTTCGCCAGTGTTGGCTAACAGGTTTGCTAAGATAAAATGTAAACACATGTGTCCTCTATTAACTAAGAGGTTACTTCTGGAGGCACCACATTTTATTTACAAACATTTTCATTTTGAGTTATGCAACATTTTGAAACAAACACACAATCCTAATAAAGTACAACAACATTTATTTTTAGTACAATACATTCTGAAAAGTTCAACAGTTAGGAATTTTTTTGCAGGGGTATTTGACTCGAATTCTTGGTTAGCTATCAAGATGTAAAATGTTGTTCATTAAAACATTTTAATTCAAATGTCAACAACAACATAATAATAACATAAAAAATGTAGCCACTGATATCTTAATTTTATAAGATCCTATACCTTGATAGGGACTGCACATACATCAGTGGGGAAAACATCCAAACCCTACTAAACAAGGGGCTTGCACTTGTATCAATATATATAAAAAAAACATAACAGGTATATTTTGCTTTAAATTTTACAAAATTCTTCTTCTTTTTTTGCAGTTTTCCAATAACCCTATATTTATAATGTTAGTCACAGTGTAGAAGGTGTGTAGTTCACATTTTTAAATGGAGTGCTTTTTATTATTAATACATACATTTTTTAAACAGTGTAGGTAAAAATGATCAAAACAGCTTTGTAACAATAGCAAACCAAAGGGAGATGCAGCAGATTATATTTGTTTCTTATATTTGCAGAAGCTGCAAATCTAAGACTCCAGCATTTTAAGAGTCTCATCCGATCAGGGGGAGTATTACTATGACTGTAAAGGCTCATATTAGGGAGGGTCCGCCTCTGTGATTGGCTGCGCTGTCAGCAGGGTGGGTGGTGGTAGTGGTGATGGGGGGTACTTTAAAGCCTCCCTGCCACCCTCTTCTATGTCAGAGTAAAACAGCAGCAGGAGAGCAGGAGCAGCAGAGTTTCAAGTCGGGACCGATTAAGGACTCCAGAACCAGGTTTGTTTAATTGTGTTGGACAAATAAACCATTTGCAGATCTCCGTCTGATTTATGCAAACATCTGCGCTGAAAGATACAATTGCATTTACCGACTGCAGAGTTTTGAAGTTTTCATGTGTATTTTCTTATCCTCAGTTCAGTTACGTCAATCCAGTAAGGATCGTTGAATTTGTCAAAGCAGAGAAAAATGTTTCTTAGGGGATAGAAAAAAAAAAGGTTAAATTATTTCACAGCTTGCTGTTTAAACTAAACTTTCCATTTAAACCCCTTTAATATCAGATTTATATTCTGCTTTATAAAATTCTCTCTTATTCGTGTTAGACTCGTTAAAAACAAATATGAAACAAATGAATTATATAGAATAACTAAGTCTGTGTTTGATGAAGTTAGTTGGATGGTTGGTAGATTTATTTCCAGTCTCAAACCTTAGCAGGTCACCTTCAGGAAATATGGATCCTGTTGTCCTGCTGAGATTATAGGTGAATATTATCCTGACATACATATAGTCTCCAGAATGGGAAGTCAGTTTTAATATTTAAGCTGTCAGTTTGCACAAAAATGTAACATTTTCATTTTAATGTTAACATCTGAAGCTTTATAATAAAGTTAATCAGTTAGTCATGAACACCAGTTTCCTATGGTTACTGAGTTTTGTGATGTAGAGTTTGTTACTACTGAATCTGTATCAGAGATTGTGCAGCTCAGGCCGTCCTGCTTTCAGTCATTTTTGTTGGAAATCCTAATTGATTTGTGAGTAATGTGTAATGAGAAATTAATGTTTATCATTCGGTAACTGTTTAAGGGAGTTCTGCCCTCTTTATTATTAGAGGTTATGTTGTTCTTCCACTGAGATAACGGCCGAGCCACTCGCATGTTTTTATTGTTGTTTGTTTTGTGTGTTTCACTGGGTTTTCCTTTATATTTTTTTCATAAGAACTGAATTTAATAAAAACTGTGTAGATGGGAAACCTCACCAGAGTTTAATACAGGCCCAAAATACACCTAGTTGAAAATGCAAAAACAAAACCAGATGTTGGCTTTATATTGTATATATTTTTTTTCTACATTTAGAAAAAAACTAAATCTTTTTATAATCATTATCTGCTTTGCTTTTTTTTTTCCCTATTCTATTCTACTGATTCTGTAAAAGTGTTTGTCTCTCTGATCTCCACGTTCAGCTCTTTTAGCCCTTCATCGATTCATCAACTCCTTTCTAACTCATTGCAGCTCCATTTCCGTTTGTGCAAACTCAAATTTGTACTAATGTGAAAATCTTTCAAATTTTGAAGTCTTTTAATAACGTTATTGTCTATATGAGATAATTACCAATATCATATATACTGTGTTTCCCTAGAGCAGGGCTCAGCAACCTGTGGCTAAGGACCAACATGTGCTAAAACTATTGGCCAAAATGCTCAAGAATAGAGCAATGCTATACAGTAAAAGGTAAGCATTATAAAAATGCTAGTTTCAGCAGTAACTTACATTGTTTTTATTATATTTTTATATATTCTTAAAATAAATTGCGTAAAATAGGATAAAACTTCACATGAACTAATGGAGTTTTTCTTTTGAAAAACTAATCTACTCTCATTTACTTATGCACTGATCCTTGATTAAGCCAATGGACTCTAAGAAACCACATTTAATCAAGTATTCCTCTCAATGACGCTAAAGTCAGGGTATAATTTACTGAAGTCAAAAAAGTTGTATGAAGGACTAAAGACATAGGTAAACATGTGAACATAAAAGGTTACATCCAATTACTTCATGGTTTTGAAAGGTTACACATTAATACTCAGAGATCCAACATACATGCACATAGTTCACTTTCCCAGAATTTATGCAACTTAAATCTTGAAGCAATAATATGATAATAACCTTCACTAATCTTATACTGTAGCATGCAGATTGTCTGTTTGCACGGATGAAGACTCACTCTCATTAATATGCTTGTTGCTTGAAGTTCTTTCTGATTATTGCAGTTTATAAGTATTTTACCATTATAGGGCACATATGAACTTATTATGATGAATGAACTTTCTTTGTCTTTTGACTAAGCATGATGCTAAAGCATGGAAACAAAAATTGGAGCTTAACTTTACAAAAAATGTACTCTATCCTGATGCACTAGCACATATTTTCATTCAGATAAACCTAGTAGCTCCATGTTTAGTAAAACAGTATTACATCAAAAGTTCTCACTGGTAGTATTTTTAGCACTTAATTGAGAAATTTTAGAAGAAATGACTCAAACATTTAGTATTTCAAATTTTTAAAAAAAATAGATCCTCACAGAGAGAAGTTTGTATCAATTTGTATGAGATAAATGTAATATGTGTTATAGTGTATTTGAAAGTTACCCAAATTTTTTTCTTTATACCATTTAATTTCACCCTGTTTTTAATCAATCTATATTTGTATTTAACCGTTTAATGCATTCACTCAGTCCTTTAATACAATTTGCATTACTCATGCATTATTTATTTAAGAATATATCTGGCTCTACTTATTGCTTCTTGTTTGTACTTTAGCTTACATGCTATGTATAATTAGACCCTTTGACTGTGTTCTTAATATGAAGGTATAATGCGGTTAGTTCTTGTTAGAGAAATATTTCCACAAGCAGAACCAGATTACTATAAAAATTCCCTGTTCGCTTCCCAACCCACTCACCAGCAAAGCTTGCATGACATAAATTTCATCATGTTCTTGCCTGGTATGGTCTCCAGTGACTCTTTGCAGATATCCACCAGATAGTTGCGACTTTGTGCTGCTTTTTAGTTTCTTTTCATCCTTTATTCCAACTCTAAAGTAGACAAAGGATCACAACATCACCCCATTATTGGGCATATACTTGTTGACAAGGCAGCAAACATTTATAGATACTGTTAATCTGAATGGGAAAAGTTTTATGTAAATGCTAAATCAGTAGACGTAATGCTTATCATGTGGGTTTAGGGGATAAATCCTTGCAAAAGCCTAACTTAGAAGCTTCATCAGAAAATTAAAAACTCTCACATGTCTTTCTGGAATATATGTATTTTTATCCAGCCTAGATCCTGATACTTTAATTAGGTCAGTGTGGCCTTTTGGAATCAAACCTCCTCAAACCGGACATGCATGCTCAAGTTTGACATTTGCAAACACAATTAAAGGAACTGGAAATGGTAACATTTATTATTTAAAGGTTTAAATATCACAAGCTGCCAACCAATCACTTTGAATAAAAAAACTAAAAAAAGCTAATGCTGATAGGCAAAAAGCTGACAGTCATCATGTAATGTACTGTAATGAGAGGACAGATGAAAATCGAGCTCCTAACCTCCGTCCCTGTCAGAATACAGAGCATTACGGGGAGCACATTAGAGAATCAGGCTGTCCGCCACGCAGCCATCTCTCTGTGTCACCGGCAGTTATTAGTCTTGATATCGGATACCGTTTACTCTCTGCTACTCGCCGTTTTATTGCATTGTTCAGCTGTCGTTTAAAAGCATTCAAGTGAGGAGGTGAAGCCACTGAAGTGTCCTTGCTGCATCACTCAGACATGCTTAATTTGAATATCACGCTGAGCACTTCTCAAATGACCAGTTGTGCATCTGACAGCGTCACCCTCAGTGTGTTTACCGCTCGACTCGAGGCCTGGGATTTATTATTGTCCCTTCCCAGCCTGCAAGCACAGACAAGGCAGGAGGCCATCAAACATTTGTCTGTTAACTTGTTTAGAAAGCTTTAAAGAGGGAAAAAGTGGTGATTCAATTTGGATTAAAGGAAATAAATCTGCTGATGGGCCAGGGAGAAAAAAACAGGTGATGCTTCCTTTCTTGTGCGTTAGATGGGTTTAGTTTAGTCAGACATGGAGCGAGCCAAGCAATCATGTACTAAGCTGGGAACCTTCATCTCTACTGACTAATATTACAGAGTTTATGGAATGACTTCATTTGTGCATTCAAGGCAAGGTCAGTTCTCTGAATAACTTCTTTAGCCCCTTGGTTGGAGCTGTCAGCAAAATTATTTAACTCTCCGTACCTGAGTCCAGTACTTTTACTTTTTTGTTACTTAAAGTTTGTAGACAGCATTTTTTTTAAGTTGTTAAGCCCTGATACTATATTTTCTCATTCTGGGTTGTGGTGGGATTTTTTTGCCTCGCTGACTGAAAAGAATTGTTCCACTCCCTGTCTCAGGACGTTTCATCTTGCTTTGCTTTACTGTCTGCAGGAAAGTTTTTGACTTTTTAATGCTGACTATGGGATCTCTTCCACCTTGGTTTTGAGCAAGTGTTCTGTGGCCAGAGCATGTAATATACATGGCCTTCAGAGTGGACTGGTTGACTGGCTCTGTTCTGTCTCGCTGGACTTGACCAAGCTTCTTGATGGAAGGAAAGTGCTGCTGTATTCTGACATCTCCATATTGACCTTTGCATGCAAACACATATTTTTTTTCCTCCTTTATATTGTTTTATTTGTGATCTCACATATGGCTGGGAAGGTATAGCATATTTTTATATCACATATTTTTCACAAAAAAAATCTATCAATTTGCAATCAATTTATTTACATTTCTTTTTTCAATATAATGGAATTCTTACCCACATAATCTTCAATTAAGAAAAGAAATAGCTACTTTTACTGTCATGGGGATTTTATATGTTGTTTATTCCATATATCAACGCAAAACCACTTCAAAATATAGTATTTAAGTTAAAGCATTAGAATGAAGGTGTTTGCAGTTTGGTTCTTAAAAAAAGGAAGGTTGCAAATTTCGATAAGCTTGAATCCAATATTCACTAGTGATTATTGAATATGTTGTAGGTTTTGAGTTTTTTAAGACGGGTAAATATAAAACAAAAATATGAACATAATATAAATATAATCAATGCATTTCCTTCCTTCGATAATGGACACATACAGTTTATTCTAATGTGTTAGTTATGATTTCTTAGCCCTACTTATCGACAAATTGTGCATGTTACCATCAATAGCGGATGCATTTCTACAAAGTCTGTCAAATTTGCAGTTTGAAACATACAACTTAAATCTGTTTAGATAAAAGGTAACAAAATGTTTGTTTGTGTATTGACTTGACAAAAATGCATGTATTTATAAATACGAAACATGTTGATATTACAAATATCTTCAGATAGGGTTACCAAATCTTTGCATGCACTTTCCACATAACACCCCATAAAATTGTTATTATCAAAAAACAACAACAAAAAAAAAGCAGTTTTCGGTAAGAACGGGTTTATCACACAGTCCTAAGCTCACATTCCCAAGTTTTTTCCCCAATTATTTTACCTTCAGTTCCAGCTGAATGAACCAATCGGACATTTTGTTCTCAACAAGTAGCTGCAGAGTTTAGTTTTCTCTGCCTACAGTTGTTTAACATTCTGCTAGCCACAAATCTTTCTTTTCTTTTCTCTTCCTATGGCTCTGATGTAACTTTTGACCATTGCTTGCTGCTCATTACTCATTTATCTGTCCCCCTTTTAGCCTTCACCTTAGTTTCACTTGGTAGTGTGGCACAAACTGTGACAGTCTTAAATGTCATACTTAAAGCAGCAACTATAGCAACTGTCCTTCTAGATTTGTAAGAAAATAAAACGTATAAAAACATTCTGTCATCATTGTGATATTTAACATAGAATCTAAACTTTAGTAATCCTCCCTGAACTTCTAGAAAGCAAGCTTCAATGTCTTTAAATCTATTTGGTGAGAGAAAATGGCATAACATTTTTATTAATTCAAGTATCTGGTTTCAGAGTTTTCAGAGTCTATATAGAAGCTTTAAAAAAATTGGCTGGTGTTAAAATATGTTCTGAAGAACAGAAAAGAAAAAACAAAGAAATTTTTTTTTTCTATGATATGTCTAAGACGTCTAAAGAGAGTAAACATAAGCAAGACATTTAAATACATAACAGAAAAATTGACCATTGTCTGCCATGTAAAATGTGCCATCAGCTCTGCTTCTATTATACTTAATAAAAGCTCATAGCAAGTAGAATAGATTACAACAGCATTTTTATGGCCATTCTTTTGATTATTTAAATTACAGTTTTAAAGGAAACTCTGAATGACTAAACATACTTATGAACAGTTCAAGGATTTACAAAAAAGTAGATATTGAAGGTTGGCCATAAAACTCTGATTGGTGCATTTGATTTGCTTACTCAACTTTTTGCTTTTGACCTTATTTTCTGTCTACAGATGGCTTTCCCACACTCACTGCTGACTTGCTCACACTTATGAACCAGTCTCCTCTCATCCTCATCCCGGTGTGGATATTTCATGTATGGGTCTTGTGAATTAAATATAGGGTGCATATGATGGTCCTGACATTTATTCTCACTGACTGCTGGGACAGGATGATTTTTAGAGGTGATTAAAGTGATGATCTTGAATGGGACACAAAGGTGGGTTCAGGCTTCAAGATGGAAGCCTGGAGGCTACGAACGTCTTTCACGGTGTTTGAATTTAATTATTTTGGGATCATAGCTATCCCGAATACAATTAGGATTTTATGGAATCAAATTTACTTTAAATGTTGAGTGCATTCAGATTTCCACATTTATGCATTTTACTATATTACCCATTGTCAATATATACAGTGACATTTATTTATGACATACGTGGAATGGCATAAAACACTGTTATAAGTGTCCCTTTTAATCACAAATTGTGTTTAAAGTCGGAGCTTTTGAATATTTTTATACTTAAGTACATCCCACCATCAGCCACTGAAATACATTTTCAAAATTAGAAACTAAAACTTTACTCCTCCTAAATAATCCCCACAGGAGAGGCCATTAATTGATTTACAAAGTTACAAAGAAAAGGTTGCCAAAGGGTATCAGCTGTATTACCGTGCCAAGTTTTATTCTGCCAACTTTATCTGCTATTGGAGAATATTGTCATTGCCAGATGCTTTTAATATAAAAAACAGATATGTGCCATTTAAGATTAAACATTTGTTACAATAACCATCTAAAAGGACTCATTTTATAAAATGTATCTGTAGATGCTAAACTGTTGAGAAACCATAAAACCCTTTACTGTTTTACAGTTAGCATTCTCAAATATAAAACCAATATTGACTTTTCTATCACACATAGAGAACTTTTGATTCCGTTTTTTTGTGTGTCATTTTTACTCACAAACATATAGTATTTATTTAATCAGTTTACCTAGCAGTGCCAAAGAGATTAGCACAGTCTACTGCATGTTCTATTATCTGACAGGAAAGACATATTTAGCAGTTTAGAAGTATTTTCTGTAAAAGAAAATTGATCAATTTATTATTGAAAATGTCATGCTGGGTTTCTAGGTTTTCAGACCCACAAAGGCAGAGACACTCAGAAGGTACGGTTATGATGTTTATTGAGGGAAGCAAGTGACACAGGTAGGGGTTGGGTCCAGCGGTGACTCGGAGAGGGCAGTCGTGACGAGGGAGTGCGAGCGGCAATGAGTGGCGGAAGTGAGCGGGAGGCTCAACGCAGGATACCG
>JAVLVB010000524.1:1096265-1154565 GCA_032876305.1 Orestias chungarensis
ATATATATATATATATATATATATATATATATATATATATATATATATATATATATATATATATATATATATATTATACATACATTTAAAAAAAATTTTTTTTTGTTGTTGCCATAAACCAAAAACAGAGAGTGCTTAGTAAAGAGTTAAGAGCCAAACAAAAACCAAAATCATATGATTACTTGGTTTTAGCCAGGCTGAGTCACAATCAACTTGCGATTTCAGCTTGGATTTTGGGGACATTTCTGGTTTTGTACTTTTGTACTTTTCAAAATAGGTTAAAGTCAGACAGATTTAATGGAGAGCATCTGTAATTAATTTTCTGTAATTAAGTTTTAAGTCTTGCCATTGTTTCAAATTTTTTGCCGCTAGTTTAAAGTTTTCTTAAAGTTTTGGGATTTATCTTGCTCCACTGATCTTCCTGTTAAGTTTTAAAAGCTTCTCTGTCCATGCTGAAGAAAGAATCTGCTCAGGACAATGCTACCACTACCATGTTTCACTGTGGAAATGGTGTTTTAAAGATTAAGTGCAGTGTCCATTTTCCATCACCCAATATATTTTGCTTTCTAATAATGTCTCTCTTTTCACCACCTTCTCTCCCTGTCACAATATGTATGTATTAAGCCCATAAATGTCTGCAGAGGTTTTTGGGTTTGTTTTTGCTATCCTACAACAATCTCACACTTTCTCAAACAGAAGACAGCATAAAACCTTTAAAAAAAATGACAACAACATTTTATTGCCACGATCGTCACCAGACAAAATTGTACAATGTGTGTCATTTACTTTTTTTTTCACACTGCTTTAAAAAAATCTTTGGTTTCCATCTTCACACAGTCATGTAGGTTATGAAAAGATCTTACAACAGGACCAAAAGTTATTGCAGGTGCAACAGGAGTGATTGTCATCAGCTTTAAGTTAAACTTATACAATATGTAGTTTCAAATAAAAGAAAAAAACCTTCTTGCTACTTGAAGTCTTTACTAACAACCTGAAAAAAGAATAATGATTGAAGAATTCAAGTTGATGCTGAAGGTGGGTTACAGTAAGCAGACGTCTTTTAACAATCAAAGTGGCAAATAAAAGTGAAAAAAATTACCAATTGACAGTAACGATACAAAGTATACACACGTTTTCTGATTAGAAAATGGTAATGTATTATACTGTTAGCTGTGGTGGTGTGCAGCAACCCTGAATGTTAAAATAAGAAGGATTATTGTAGCACCAAGTAGATCCCAGCATTGTTTGCAAGTATGTTTGCATGTATGCCTCATCATCTTTGGCATCTTACAGGCAGTGTACGTTTCCCTGTGTGTGAGATTGAACAAAAGGATAAAGCGTGTGATCAACAATTATGCTTCTTTACCTTGCATTTTAAGTATTTCCTTTTACACTTACTGCTGTCAATCTTAATGTTTTGTTTATGCCGTTACCTTGACAGTAAAAAAAAGTATACTTTTCATTTAAAATATACAATTAAATTTTCAAGAAGCATGTTTGATAAGGTTTGCTAGAGGTTTCAAAAGGCAGACATACACAACAAAACCTAGTTAAAAAAAAAGTTGACAGATTCAAGACTTCACGTACTCTGTACAGCAACATAGATGGCATAATGTAGCACCTTTTTCTCTTTCAGAGATAAAATAGTAAGACCTGACAGATTTTGTGAGGTTTGCCTGTGTGTGCACTATGTCCTCTCCCAAGCACTAAACTAGTGTTGTGAAAAAAGTTTTCTCCCCTTTGGCAAATTTCTTCCGATTTTGCTTTGTTTTTGATACTTGAGCCACATTTTTGAAATCACATTTATCAAGCTATACCAATGCTTATTTACCAATACAATAAAAAAAACTAAAAAAAACGATCTGATAACTTGAAGTAGGCTAAAAGAAAAAGAAAAACCAAACAAGACATTGAGCTTTAATTTAAAGCTATTGAAGAAAAGATACTAAACAAAGTCCCTCACATCTGATGCTCAAAAATGGGTAACAAAGGTATATCAAAGGTTTCGGGACTCCAGCGGACCACAGAGAGAGCTGATATCTGCGTATGAACATTTGGCATAAACCTAGCATACCAACTCGGGGGAAAGTATCACATTAATATAATGATGGCTTGGGGTTGTTTTGTTGCTTCGGGACCAGAAAGACGTGCTATAGTTGATGGAACCATAAATTCTCCCTCTAAATATTTAAACCAAAATTAGCCTCAACAGACATACTTCATGTAGCTCCTGCCAATGGAGGCTCAAACAGTTACTGGTTAATTTATCATTTACAAAGAGACTGGATTAAAGTTATCTCATTTAAAAGATATCAAATCACCTTGTTTATCCAAATAATTTAACTGTTACAAAAGCAGAAATAATTTGTAAGGGGAATAAAAACTTTCCACAGCACTGTATGTCATAGCTGTCATGTCCCTTCTAGATGGCCCCAGTCGCATTGTAAACTAGGCTCAGCCTTCAGTTGTCAAAGAAGTTACATTAAGTAAGCTTAATTTCAGCTAGAGCTCCTGAAGTATTGCAGAAGACTTGCTACTTTATCGACAAAGCTGTCTCTAGTGATACGAATCTGTACACTTGAAGCGAAGATGAAAACAAACTTGTCATGATCTACCTTCGTTAAAAGCCTATAAGCTGCTTCACTGTGTTTCCCTGCCTGTGATGGATGTTGAGGTACGCTAGCACCCTCTTTAGTTTCAAAGTCAGCATCACAGCATGGGGTCCATGCTCTGCAAGAGGTACTGAGGTAAGCTAACATGACGGCACACATGCAAGCTTTGCTACGTGTGCAGGCACAAGCAACAATCAGTCACATCAGAGCAGAACGCAGCTGCCTCGTGTCTACATCTGAAGACTAGTCTGCAACGAAAAAACACGAGTTCTTTGGACGTATGAGCCTGAAATGATGTGTAAACGTTGCAGTCCTTCGTGGTGACATCTTTCAAAAAGCACAAATATATTAAATGGCACACTTGAATTCTGAGAGGGGCTAAATGTGGCAAACCTTTATCCCCAGTGTTGTAATCCTAAAACCAGTTACCTTTACAAAACTAATTAAAAACAACAACCCAAAAACAGTTTAGCTCAACCCTTGAAAAAAGAATCCCTGTCTAGCCTAAACAGACCTGCTACCTTTTCTGTATGGAGTTGCAATGGCCCAAGCACAAAAGCGCCTCTTTGCCATCTTCTGCGCTGTCTGTAGAGAAATTAATGCTGGGTCAGAATTACAGTCATGGTACAAAAAAAACAAAAAAACATCAACATATAACTTCAAGACTAACAATGTGGTGGTAGAGGTTGGGCTCATTGACTCAGTTTTTTCATAGCCCGTAATTCTCCCCCTGTTAGTCTGATGGTCCTTTCAGGGGGTGGGGGGAGTAATTTATTGGTAAAAAAAGTAAGTCCAGAGAAGGATTGCACACTTGGCATTGAGCTCAGTGCAGGTGAACGTTGAGCTTGATGCGCAGAGCATCTCCTATTTCCCCCTGTAGGTAGTCATAGTCGTGTTGCTCCTCCATCTGATGTAGTCTGCGGGGTCCGAACAGAGGCAGACTGGTGATCTCCAGCCGGTAGGAACCTGGGGGGGGCGGTCTCTTGCCAAGCCGGAGCACGCTCTTTCCATCCCGGCGCTCCACGAGGCGGAAGTGTTCGTCGGTGTTGCCACGTGTTAAGATGTAGCGTACGTGATGCTCCAGCGGCTCCAGCGCTGGGAGGAGCTCAAGCAGAGGCTCCTTGTTGAGCAGCGAGGTCAGTGAGAGGTTCATGGGAATGGAGGCCTGTGTGTCAACACTGGCCATGCTCACGGCTGGTTCCTACAGGAAGCAGAAGAAGGAAGTGAAGTGACATACACTGACCTCTAGCTTACGACATTAAATAAATGCTGAATAAAACAAATTGAATAAAATGTGAAGTCCTTCAGCGATATACCTCATTTTGTATGACATAGAGATATGCTCACTGAGAAATCTTCATTTTAACGTACCTGGTTCAGTTCATTTTCATCGGTGCTCCGTCTGTGTCGTCCATTCTTTCCTCCTCCATTGATCTTGCACTCATAGCAAGCTTCAGGAGACAGACTGTCATCATCGTCACCATCCATGAGTTGTCCTGGGAAGCCTGAACCTGAAACACAGTGACTGCATGGAGACAAAAAAAAATCATGTCATATCACTCACAAGAAAATGAAACATAGTCGAGTAATTTCTTGAGATGACACGTGATGTAATTCCTCACCCCTGTCCAGCTCGGAAGAAGCCTCCTGGGCAGCCGCACAAGTAGCCTCCGTCCGTGTTGGAACAGCCGTAGATGCACGGGTTTGTGCCCGTTGTGCATTCGTTCACATCCTGGCAGCCACCGCCGGTCTGCTCAAAGTCAAAGCCGGATGGACAGACACACTTGAAGCTGCCCAGGGTGTTGTAGCAGGAAGCGGAGCCACAAACACTCCCACCCTGACACTCGTTTTCATCTGCAGAGAGAGACAGAGAAACCTATTTATACGGCTAATTATGCAAACGTGACAAAATCATCTAGCAATCTTTATGTTTAGCCATGCTGTTCTCCGATATTCATCACTTTGCTGTACATGAACTGAACCGTTCTTATATCTTGCAGTAGTCATGTGCAAAAACATAATCAGTGGATTACGAGAGTCATAAAGGTTTATAAAGTCCTCTATAAAATGTCCTTGTGTAAACGGTACATGTGGAGTCATGTTCTGACTCTCAATCAGGGCCAAAAGAGCCTGGGGATTTTAAGACACACTAACTCACCGACACACTGGTTCCACTGGTAGTGCTGCACGTAGCCCTGGGGACAGCCGCAGCGGTAACCTCCCAGCATGTTCTGACACCCATGCTGACAGCGATGGTTATTGCCACACTCATCCACATCTAAATAAAGGGGGGGTATTGTGTTATTTAGATCAGTAACATTTCAAATATTACAAGAATCATCAACACTAGACAAGATTTTTGTCCAAAACCTAACAATTATTTCTGACTTTTCACTAAAATCCAAAGATAAATATAGAACCTGCACAAAAATGCAAAGCTGGGTAAATAAATTAATCGATCAATGAAGCCCCTGCATCAAGATTTTAATCGTTGGATGTAACTACGCTTGACGCAAGCAATATTTGCCATCAAAACAAACAGAAAAACAAACAACCAGGTAAAATTAAATGTTAGCATATCCTGTCTGTTCACCTTCACACTCTATGCCAGTGCTGTCGAGAGAGAAGCCTTTAGAGCATTCACAGTTAAAGCTACCAGGAGTGTTGACACAGGAAGCTCGAGATCCACAAACGCTGCTTTGGGCTGTGCACTCATTGTTGTCTGCGAAGAACCGAAAAAACAATCCCCAAAACATGTTTAAAATAACTGTTTTCCAGCTACAAATAATTTTTTCAACGTAAAAAAAACTAGTACATGAAACACAAAAATTAACTGGGCATAAACTCACCAATGCACGCAGTCTGATGCTGAGTGAAGCCAGGAGGACATTTGCAGCTGAAGCCTCCAATTGTGTTAACACAGAGGAACTGGCAGTTGTGCTGCTTTGTTGAACACTCATCAAGATCTTAATGCAGGAAAAAGGGCAAAGGAGCCTGATTTAGTTTAAAATATGCAATGCAGCAGAAAATAAAATATTCTAGCAAAGAAGTAACACATAATTCGCTATACAATCAAAATTTTAGCAAAGGAGCTGCAGAGTTCTGTCACCTTTGCAGGTTTTTCCATCTGGTTGTAAGCTGTATCCTCTGGGGCAGGAGCACAGGTAGCTGCCTTCAGTGTTTTTGCACAGGAAGTTACAGGGTTTTGGAGATAAGGAGCATTCATCCACATCTGAAATATGCAACAGAATTACATTAAGAAAAAAGTTGAATTGGTATGCAATGTAAATATTCAAAGCTGAAAACAGTACAAAGTTACAAGACATTTTCACAAAAAATGTGATGAAAATGAAGCAGAGATCAGCCTTACCAATGCAGGAGGTGCTGGTGAAGTCAGTTTTGTATCCGACGTTACAGTGGCAGCGGAAAGATCCTATAGAGTTGATGCACTGACCATTCTTGCACAGATCTGGCAACACCTGGCATTCATTGATATCTGGAACAATAAAGATTTCCTTTGGCTTGGTGTAAAGAACAAGTCATTTTTGAGATCAAGCAAAGTTTCAAGAAGCAAATTTAGTTGAATCCCAAATCTCGGGTCTCTAATGACCGACATACCTGCAAGTTCTTCCTGAGGCATAAAATACCACATAAGCACAAAATAATCTTATTTATAGTTTAGTTTAAAGCTATTAAAAAATAGTTTAATAATCTATAACACAGAAAACTGTTTACCTTTTACATGAGCATGCAAAAAAAAAAAAAAGAGATAAATATTTATATCAGTAAATATTCAAAAGTTTCTGAGTATAACGCTTTATATTAAGACTGGGAATATATTATATAAATACATGTTTAAATACTTTGTTCTAACTTTTAAATAGTAATCATGTTAAAATTTCAGGAATTTATATTTTATTCATCATCTTTTAGCTGGTTACCAACAGGAAATATTTGACCAGAGCACGGTTTTATATAAAAGCCTTTTCATTGACCAAAACGTTAACTAAATCCAAACAGAAAATCTACTAAATTAGCAAAGTGCATTGAAAAATTGAGCATTGAAAATATTTTTTACAGATGCCCTCTGTCTTACCTACTCCAAAAGACCTGTGTCCAGAATTTGCCACAGAATTTGCCACAAATCTTACAATACATAAAATTCACACAAAATACACAGAAATTAGCAACTTTAAATTAAAATGTTAATTCAAACTTTGTGACAGCAATAGTTCTTTTGGTTTGATCTGTTTTCCTAAGTAGTACACTATGAGTTCAGGTTAAAGCTTGTAACTCACCTCTACCATCTGTGGTGTAGCCAGGTCCAAGAGGGCACATCTTCTTGTATTGCACAGTGCTAGGCAGAGGGCACAGCTCACACTGTGAACCCCATCCTCGACCCGCATTGCAGCAACACTCAGACTTGGTCACAGTGTTTCTGTTGGTGGAAGACTGCTGGCACATAGTCTGCAGGGCCTCTGTGTAACAGAATCCCTTTCTGTTGTCTAAAGGGGAAAAAAGCAAGAAAGTGCTTGAACATGTGAATGCTTTTCTTGGATTTAAGATTATCTATAATTTAAAGGAAGCAGCATCTGTTGTAAAGTCAAGGTCAGAATGAAGAATTGGTCAAAAACGAGGTGATGTTCACCTAAAATCCAATACATTTAAAAAAAAACATATTGGTATCAACATCTGGCAGTGTAAGGCTTACCGATGCATTCAGTTCCGGATGAGCTCGGCTCAAAGCCGTCGTTGCACTCGCAGCGGTAGCTTCCGACCGTGTTGATGCAGCGACCGTTTTGACAGATTCCAGGTTTGGCACGACACTCGTTCAAGTCTGCAGCAGAGTAGAGTGGCGAAGAGATGAGAAGTGCAAGTTTGGAAGAATAAGTAGATCAATGTGTGCACAGATAGACATACATATAGGGCTGTGGATGGGCACCTAAATGGTTGGAATATTTGGGATAACTTGTGCTCTGTTGTTTTTATGAAATCCCTCCTTTTATCGTCTGTTCACTTATAACCTGAGAAATATTTAATCAGAGACAACTTTAGAGGTGAGTGAGTGTGCATATATATTTGGGTTTTCAGGTATTTAAACCAACTATTTGCCTGAAACCTTCAACAGTCTATATATGTTCCAAAAAAAAATGTAAAAATGTATCTTTTACAGAGAAACCTACAAAAAGGTACCCTAATAGGAGCTACTTGTTTTAGTAATTAGATATCCCCATGTAAAACCAGGTGAATCTTTTTTTTTGTTACCTGTTGAAATCCCATCATTAAGGATTTTTACTTACCCATGCATCCCTCTCCATCTGGTCGCCGCTGCATGCCAGGAGGGCAGATACACATAAACGTTCCAATCAGGTTCTTGCAGGTCATTCCTTTAGAGTCACAGTCATCCAATCCCTCTGAACACTCGTCCTGATCTGATGCGAGAATATTAGTACTTTTACTAAGTACAATTAGAGAACAGAGAAGAAGAAGGTAAAAGTGAGAGCATCCTCCCTGATCCGCAGGAACATCTCACCTCTGCACATGCGCTGGTCATCTCGCAGCACGTACCCGGCGGGACAAATGCACTCATAGGACCCAAACGTGTTGACACAACGAAAGGCACAGAGGAGGGGGTTCTGGGAGCACTCGTTAATGTCTTGAGCCAAGAAGCAGCGTGGAGAGTTATTAGAACGGTTTAACGTTAATCTTATCATGCCAGGCGTTTTTGAATGTGGTCCACTAACCTTCACATGTCATCATGGGTCCCGGTTCAAAGCCCTCCTGGCACAAACACTCAAAGCCTCCCACAACATTGGTGCACGTTCCATTTCCACAGGGGTTTCCAATAGAGCACTCGTCCGTGTCTGAAGAAACCGAAACACAGTATCAAGCACAAACAATTTAAATAAAGACAATATTTATAATTGGATTAAACCCTACAATAATTATGCAGCAAGAAAAGATAAATATACTGGAGTGATTTCAAAGGTGAAACTTGAAAATCATAACTCTGTCCTTTTTTTTTTTTGGTAAGTTGCTCATCTTTTATTGTGAGTAAAAAAGGGAGTTTTAACAGTTTTGTACACCACAGACAACATTAATCATTAGAAACTAGAAATTATCTCACCGACGCAGTTGACTCCTGTGTAATCTAGGTTGTATCCGAAGGGGCATTCGCATCGGAAAGAACCATCTGTGTTGATGCACATTCCATTCTGGCAGATTCCAGGATTATCCAGACACTCGTTCATATCTGCACAGTTTAAATGAAAATAAATAAATCTGAAAAACGCACTTCTTCAGAATCAGGGGATCAGTTCACAGTTGTAGCACTCACCCTCCCGAGTGTCTCCCAGTCCGGGCAGAGCACCGTGGCCATAGGGGCACAGGGTGTTGAAAGCAGCTGGTGAAGCATCAATGTTTTACGATTAATACTGTGCACAGATGTTTTGTGTGAAATAGTGAGTATGTCTGTGCTGCACACCGTCAGTCTCTCGTGGACACAATTCACAGGGAAGTCCCCAGCCCTCTCCTGGCATCTTGCTGCAGCAGCACTTGGCCTTAGTGGTGTTGAAAGCTTTAGGGACTGAGCATTTGCCCGCCTCAAACTTGGTGAAGCAGAAACTCTCTCTGGTGTCTACCATAAAACAAAAAAGATAACTCCTTGTTTTTTTAAAGGATGCATAAAGGCACTTATCGTTTAACTAGGACTGTTAGTATTACCAGACTCTTACCGTAGCAACGCCGCTTGTTGTCAGAGAGTACGAAACCCGGCTGGCAAGAACACTGGAAGCTGCCTGGGGTGTTGGTGCAGGTGCCAAACTGGCAGATGTTGGGCTCTACCTCACATTCATTAATATCTGGCAAGATCATGTTCAAAAGAAAAAGGTTAGTTTTAATAAAAATTTACATATTTTTACTTTTGCATTTATTGGCCTGCAAATATATTTGCAAATATATGGATAATGATGTATCGTCGAGGACAAAAACGTGCATGAGCGTATTTCTTTTAAAAGGGAAATAAAAAAATATTTTTTACCAAAGATGATCTTACTAATAACAAATTATTAATGTGTGGGGGAGTAAGATCTCATTTAGCTGCAAACAGGACATTCATGATGTATTGAAGTTTTTTCCTGTTACCTAAGCACTGGTCATTTTGCACCTCGTAACCTGGAGGGCAAATACATCTGAAGGATCCGTCCAAATTCTGGCAAGTTCCCGGAGAGCATGTTCCCGGCAGACTAATGCACTCATTGATATCTGTGGAATGTTGGCACAATTTCATGTTCTGTGAGAATCCGAATGGTTTTTATTTATCTCACACACCCATGATAACCTGTGACTTACCGATACAATTCTTTCCATCAGGGGTGTTTTCGTAACCTTCTTGGCACAGACACTGAAAGGAACCCAGCCCGTTTATGCATTGTCCATTCCTGCACACTTGGCCCTGCAGGGAAAAGCACTCGTCTATGTCTGTGAAGGGAAAGCAGAGTATGAGAAAATCCTGACAAAAATAAAACCTCTGCTTTTTTGACATTTACAGGAAACGGCTAACTTCTGTTGGCCTTTTATGCAGAACAGTAAACCGTTCCTACCCATGCAGTCATTGTTGTGTGTGAGCTCAAATCCAGGAAAGCAGAGGCAGTTGTAGGATCCCACTGTGTTTTTACAGGTACCATTGCCACACGGCTGCCTTTCGCATTCATCAATGTCTAAAATACACGCATGATAAACATTATTTCGTCAGTACTTTAATTAAACCAGTATTAGGAAATTGAGGTCCTTACCCATGCACATGGTTTGATCAGCAGTGGCCTTGAAGCCGTTGTGGCAGATACAGCGATAACTGCCCTGCGTGTCGATGCACTGTCCATGGCTGCACACGTTAGGAATCTCCTGGCACTCGTTACGATCTGCAAACACATATATTGAAATCAGAGTCAGAGTTGGAAGCGTTTCTATTTTTGCTAAGAATTGGGGTATTTTAGGGTCCCTGCTACAACATCTGAGTAGCGCTTCTCTAAATTCCTTATCAATGGTGCGTATGAGCAGCAAAATGTGATGTCTCAAACTTGTGAAACTCATCCAGCTGCATTATTTGACGTGTCTAAACATTTCTTTGGCAGCATGACTCATTTGGTCATCAAACTGCATGTGCTACAGTATGAAATTTACAGGAGAATGACGCTGAAGCATTCAAAACATCCTAGCCTGAGCTATATAAACAAGGCTGTTAGAAAAACTTAAAAAACCTAAAAAACTATTTTGTTATTGGTCAGAAAATAAGGATAATTTAAGTAATAAAACATTCAACAATCACCGTCCTGATGGTCAGGTTTTGAATGACTAATTTTTTGAAATAAAAGAATATTACTGTCAATTGGGGCTACACACTTCAGTAAAATTCATTAAGAGAACACAGAATCATCCAAAATGAACTTGGGTTAAGGCATAAATTACCCCTTTAAATTATTATTTTTTTGATAATAAGAGTGAATTTTGATTAATGATTGTTCTGAAATACCCATCAGAGTTCCCTTAAATTCAATTTATTGTTTGTGCTAAATCTAATAACGGAGCAGTATCAAGCTTTATTATTGGAAGGTATTATTATTGCAGGTAATGTAGAAAAAATATATCTTCTCAAAATTTGTTCTTGAAATTTTTTGTAAATATAGTTTAAATCATATGTTTCTGTTGGGCACAAAAAGCACCAAAGGTGCACTGAAGCAGTGGCACTTATTACCTTTAGGTTAAGGCAATTTAAAACACATGGCAGAATAAATAACCCAGCTAATATCAGTATGTTGTATTCATAATGGTTGTGATGGCCAAATCCATGTCCACACTCCTATGTTGAACTTACCTGCCTGGAGATGCCAGGGCTCAGCAGGTTTAAGTGTTAATTGGAATGCACCACTAGTTCCTGCTGGCAGGGGGAATTTGTAGTTTCTTTATTTAGATAAGTTTCGTATTTAAGTAAATATTAGTATTTAAAGTTTAATACTTTTGATTTTCATTTTGGGTCTTTAGTTTAGCCAAACTTAGCTATACTGTTATTTGTTTGTGTTATTTGAAATTGTATTCTTTTAGTTACTCCTATTGTGTCTTACTGTAATTGGTCTGATCAGCCAGTATATAAAACCCCTGTGTGTAATTTCTTTGTTATATCAGTTATGTTTGTTTGTGCAGCCAGTTTGTTTACATTTTTTTGCCTGAGTTCAGTTTTGTTTCTTTGACCTCTTTTATGGGCTAAGTTTATCTTGTGCCATTTATAATCTTTGGGTTTTTACATGTTTTGCAATTTGTTTCACAATTGTTTTTTGATAATGCAGTGTATGGTGTTTTTGACCCATGTTATCGATATGATATGGAAGGTAAACGTGGGCTCAGCTGCTCAGATGTGACTCACCCAGACAGGCCCCGCTAGGCGACAGTTTGAAGCCCTGGGAGCATTCGCAGCGGTAGCTGCCTGGAATGTTGATACAGTTGGCGTTGCGCTGGCACAGGTTGTCCCCACTGTTGCACTCATCAATATCTGTAATGGAAGTAGAAAATAACAAGCAGCAGACATCAATCACCAGCTCACTTACTCTCTCTTCAGCGCTTGCTATAAGATTGTGAACAACAGAACATTATGGAGTTCAGGAAGCTACTTTCAGGTTCTCATCTACTCAGGGTTTTGGCTTTACAAGAATGTAATTAGAGAACTGAGGCAGAGATTTAACTGAAGGCTTGTAAAACATCCAACTTAGCCAGAGAGTGAGAGATGTGTGTGTGTATGTGTGTGTGTGAGCATGCCTTAATTGTAAGTGTGCATATTCAGTTTTCATTTAATTTTATTTATATAGCAACAATTTAGTTTTGAGGTTATTAGCAAATATAATCCTGCCTGTAATGAGTATAATGAGTATAATGAGTATAATGCTCAAAGTTTTATTTTAGTACACTCTGATAAATGGGCTTCCTCTATTGACACTATCAATTGAGGAAAATCACATGCTTATACAATTTCAATTATCACTGAATTATTTAAAAAGAACTGGCAGAACACATTTCTTTGTGGTACATGAAATGCCTTAGTGCATCTATATTCTATAAACAGTATTGCGATTTTGTTTAAAAGGCCAACATAAGAAAACAAAAGTCCTTAATATTAAAGCGAAAACTATTTTCTTTAAGTACCGCATGTCAAACTTAAAAGTAAATAACTGACTGCTTAAAAGTGTACCACCTTCATCTTAGTTTATAGTAGATGCTTTGACTGCTTCCTTAAAAACATAAAATTATTTAAAAAAATGGGTTTTCACTTTGACATTTAAATTACCAAAACTGTCAAATTACACTGACTAGATTTTCCTTTACAAAAAGAAAAATATATAGGTGACATTTCAAAGAGTAAACTACATTTTAAAGACACTTTGTAGATTAAGTAAAGACAATTCAACATCAATCAATCAAATGAAAAAAAACTTTATTTATACCAAAGGGATAATAAATTACTTAAAATCCAATAGGAGGGAGGATTGAAGATGTCTGAGCTGAGACCAACCTTCACAAATCAGCAGTATGTTGTTGTAACTGAAGCCCATCGGACATTCACAGCGGAAGCTTCCGATTTGGTTGATGCAGACGCCGTTAGCACAAATGCCAGGGATTTCTCTGCACTCATCAATATCTGCAACAATAAAATACAATGACAAAATCGCACCAGTCAACTTCAAAACTGATCATTTGAAAAACTCAAGTTCACCAATCACAACCTACCAACTGGCTTGCCAGTGTGGATGTCAATGATGAAGCCAGGAGCCAGGTTACCGCACAGTGTCCTGTACGCGTCTGAAAGAATCCGACACATGAGACGACACGTGTCAATAACGTCCTGTTCAATCAGCTGATTTAAAGAATGTTTCTGGGTTTGTGTTGCAGCTCACTGGTAGCAGGCGTAGGACACGGCTCGCACTGCTTGTTCCAAGCTTTGCCCACATTGTAGGCGCAGCAGCACATCTTCTTGGTCATGTTGAATGACAGCTCGTTTTCACACGTGTCGTTGAAGTTGCGGTAGCAGACACTCTTCCTCATGTCTGCGTTACAACATAGAAAGGAGAACTTTATAATACACCTAAAAAACAGTTTTGCAATAACGCTGTTTCTTTAAGTGAGGCCTAAGCCACTCACCCATGCAGTTGTTTCCTCCATTGACCTGCATGTATTCAGGGGGACACACGCAAGTGTAGTTGCCCAATGTATTGTAACACGTTCCAGGTCCACAGATCCCAATATGAGCTGTGCATTCATCAATATCTGGAAGAAAAAAAAAAAAAAGTCAAATAAATAAAATTAATTCATTTGAATCCACCTAGTGAAGTCTTTGGCAAAAAGAGAAAGGAGATACCTTCACAGATGCGTGTCTCTTCATTAAGGTAGTAGCCAGGCGGACACTCACACTGGAAGCTACCAAATGTGTTAATGCAGTTTCCACCCTGGCAGAGACCCGGCAGTTCCATGCACTCGTCAATATCTTGAAGATTAGTCAAATAGAAAAATAAATTTTACCGATTTAACTATTGATTTTTGTTTTCCAAAAGATTAACGTATCATGTTTTACCTTCCAGAAGAACAGTAATAGGGTTGGGTCTGAACCCCTCCCCTCCTGGACAGAGAGTCTTGTATTCGGCTACAGGGGGAGGAACAAACTGTAAATTAGTGTGACTTAAAAAAAAAATTTTTTAAGGGGAGTTGAGGGACTTTAGCCCTAGTTATGCTTACAGGAGTTGGATGTAGGGCAGAGTTCACAAGGGTTCCCCCAAGCTCTTCCATCGGAGCAGCAGCAGGAAGCTCTCGTCACACCGACACCGATTTCCACACTGCAGGAGATTCCTCCATCACCCCGGGGAAGGATGTCCAAAAAGCAGTTACCAACGCGGGTATCTGAAAGGAGTAACCAACCATGTCGGGCCAAATTAATCATAGACATAATCAAACAGCAAACAATTTCCTACAATTCAAGTTTTATTATATGTAGTTCAGAACTTTAGTTTAGTAGAGATCTACTCCCTGGTTTTAAAAATGACATGTTCTTAGGTCCTAGTTTTAAAGCTCAAAATATATCATTGATATCTTGACACACAAAAAACTGAAAACAAATTGTTGCTCAGTCACATTCTTCTATATGGACCTGTTTCTCTCTCAGACAGTAAATAGTAAAAAAAAAGGCATACATTAAGGTTAAAATAATTGGAATCTTATATTTTTCAAACTGCCTTTATTTTGTATTTTAAGACATTTTTGTCAACAACTTCAAACTCAAAATCTTGATCACATACTGATTTATTCCCTGCATGACTATTGATGAGTTCTTTTTTAATTAGTTAAAGCAGCAGATGATACATGATTTGAAAAAAACTTTTTAATGTCTTGCCACCTAAAAAACATATGGAAAGGATAAAAGGATATTAATAGTTTTGCAAGCCACTGTACGCAAATGATTATTGAAGGTCCAAAAAGGCCAAAGGTTCCCCTATTCCAGAGATGGTCTTGCATTTACACAGAATTTGTTGGTACTTCATTAAATCCATCATTCTCCTCACAAAACTGCAGGGTTTTAATGTAAAAATGCTGCAGAGCATTGCCATGCCAATTCGTTTGATCTTAGACTTAGAGCCTTTTGTGGTTAGGTTAGAATGTAGCTTGCTGTCAGTCCAGGGTTTTTAGCCCCTTGTCTCTTTGATGGCAGCTCCTGAGAGCTTCCTTTTTCTGCCACCAGCCGGCATGATTTAAGCTTGAGGACTGGCCTTCCAAATCTGTCCCTATAACAATTTAACATGCAATAAAATGCCACCATTAACAGTTCAGGTATTTAAGGGGCTCCATCTTAAACAACGAATGAAGCCCTTGATTGGTTGTATTAGACTTGCATGTGACACCTGATTCGCAAATGTGTAAGATGTGAAAAACAACTTAAGAGGTTGAATAAGTGGAGTGATTATTAAACTATTACATTTAGAGTTTAGCTTTAATCCATCTAATGCTAGTTTTATGTAACTAGTTAAGGTATTATTGTGTTATTTCTTTATTACAAACAACTGAGGATTTTTTTTTAATTTTGCCAATGAGCATATTTAGTGTGATGTTTTGGTTGAATGTGTGTTTTTTTATATTGAAATATTGAGTGTGACTCACCTACACAGCCCACGCCAGTGGGGTTGAGAGTAAAATCAGGGGGACAGTTACACATGTAGCTCCCTGGTATGTTCACACAAAGTCCATTGAGGCAGTTCACATGGACAGCACACTCGTTGATATCTGAGAGACATAAAAATAATGTAATAGTAGGTATGGAAGGTACAGCTATTTTTTATATTTTCCCAAATTTATTTATTAATATTTTCTTTTCAAAGCTGTTCATTAAAATTAATTCTGATCCTTTAAAAAAGAAAACATGAACAATAATGTAATGTATATGACCAAGATGCATGGTCTGTACTTTAGTGTGAAAGTTACCAGTGCAGTTCCCTCCACTGCGGTCCAGTTCATAGCCTTCGTCACAGACGCAGCGGAACATTCCCGGAAGGTTCTCACACGTTCCAAACACGCAGATGTTCTGGAAATTACATTCATCGATATCTGCAGGTAAAAATTACCCAAGACAAGGTTATCAGTGTTAAACTGCTTAATGGAAAACAGAATATATAGAATGTCAGGTTTTGTGCCGCACCTTCGCAGGCCTTGCTGTCCTCCGTGGGAGTGAAGCCCATCTCGCACTCACAGCGGTAGCCTCCAGGAGCGTTCAGACACTGCCCGTTCTCACACAGGTTCACGTTTTCTGCACACTCATCCAAGTCTAAATGAAGGATAACAAATGCATTATTAAATAATAACAAAATTTAAAACTGAATTTAAATTATTACACATCTTCATTTTTCATCAAGAACTCAAATTCCTTTGTTCATCTCCTCAAAATATGCATAGTGTTTTAGTGACTCGAGTCAGCGTATCATTCTATTTCATTTTTTTTAACTTGTGTCCTCCACCAAGGATTGGGAAGTAAAGCTATCTTTAAAAAAAATAGTTTTATATTTTAAGATCTTTGCAGTACCATTCATCAAAGTCATCGAACAAAATCACAAAATGATACTCCTAATCCTCCTGCATCCTTCCTTTTTTGGGAAGTATTTGTACTCATGTTAAATGTATTTACAAAACAAACTTTGATTTGTAAAAGCGTATTTAGAATGTATATTCTGTATTTTGTATAATAATATATAATATTATTCCACTTGGGTACCATCTTAGACTTTTAGGAGAAAATGCCAATGAATCTGTAACCAATGTCTTGCTTAATGTGTTTGTTTGTAAAAGGAAAAGAAAATCAGCTCTATTAGAAACAACCATGTCTGGCTAAGCAAACTGATTTAAAGTAGTTTAAAAAACGTTATCTATGATTATTGTCTTTACTGTTACTGGTCATCGAATAACAGTACTTTTTGGCTTCTAAAGTAACTAACCGTTACCTTGTCACCAATGAACTTACAATATTTGAACTAAACAACTAAATGTTAAATTTCTTCATAGGAAAGGGATGTGTAAATAACACAAGGTGGATTCAATATTTAAAAAGGCTTTTGCAAGTTTACCCTATCAAAACAAAGGCAATTAATTCTTGAAAAAACTTTAAAAAAGAACTACATACATATGTGTGTTGTTTTATTGTTACAAACAGTTTCTTTGATCAAGCTTACTGTATTAATCTAGTTGACCTGTTTACTATGAAATTAATGATAAAATCCCTCCGTGGCCTCCAGGCTCATGTCTGGATTTAAAACTATAGAGTTGAAATGCAAACAGACTGATGAGAAACAGGCAAACATTTAGACTTACCTTTCCTTAAATCAAAAGGAGAACCTTTATTTCCATCTTACAGACTATTCTACCAAAGCTAATATGAAGTGAATGTTCAACATCAGAGTATTTTTCTTACCAGAGCATGAAAAGCCGTCTCCATTAAAGCCTTCTTTGCACGTACACCTATATGATCCTGGTGTGTTGACACAGTCCGCATTGAGGTGGCAGCTGTGGTCCTCTGAGGCACATTCGTCATAATCTAAAAAAATAAATTAAAAAAATAAGGAAGTTTAACCTGACATATTCTTGACAATAAAATACAGTTTGAAATTAGGCAAATAAATTGAATTTAAATATTTGGGGAATTACTTATATGACTACGACAGAGACAATCTGAGCATCTACTCACCCACGCACTTGATGCCGTCTCCCACCCAGCCATCTCTACAGCGACACTTAAAGCTTCCCGGCACATTGATGCAGGCAGCATGCATGTTGCAGTTGTGAGCTCCAATTTCACACTCATCAATGTCTGGATAGGAATAAACCCAGCTGTTACACAAGTGAGGCCACAAAACACTCTTTCTATGTGATATAACTTAAAAAAGAAATACCACAAGCCCTCTATTCGGTTACAAGTGGTTTCGAATTTGTTAAAGTCTTCTGCAAAGAAAGCGGTGCTGATAAAATTGTTTACAGGTTTCCTTATACAAATACAAACTACATTCACTACCCTGCCAAGCGATAGATACAAAGTTAATATTTCTCCCACTTGTAGAGATGAGTGTTTTATTCCACAAAAATATTAACAAATAGCGGGTAGAAGTACCTTAACCAGATTTACTGTACATCTTCCACTCATGTCTAATCCTTTGATAGCAGAATGCATTATTTACATGAGTAAGTACATGCGATATTAACAACTATAAGTCTGAGCATGTGACTTTGATTGTACTTTTATATTACACTTTTATAGCATGTTTATTAAAAAACAAAAAACACACAACATAAAATAGATAATACAAGATATTTGTCAAACAAATGCTTACAATTTATTTATTTTTCTTCAGGATCTAGCAAGACTTTTAACACACAATCACATGTTGCAAATGCTTCCAAATCCCCTTCTAGGACCAGGGACGTACTTTCTAAAATGTCAAACTAAAAAATTGGTAAAAAGTTGACCTATTTTAACATCTGGCTAAGACCTCACACTGATGTTGTGTGTATGTGTGTACCTGTGCAGCCCGTAGATCCCTTTTTGACAAAGTATCCCAGCTGACAGTGGCAGATGAATGAGCCTTTAGTGTTCTCACAATCACCGTGGAGACAGATGTTTGGGTTCAAGTCACATTCGTTCACATCTGGGCAGACATGGAGGGACAGAGACCAGTCACACAAGTATATTTATCTCGACGGAGCTCAGATTGATAGAAAGTGAGACTGACAGAGAAAGTCCCGCAGATAACTAAACAGAGTCACAACATGCCCGAATCTATAAACAGGAAAGGCAGAAAGTAAAAAACGTGACAGAAAAAAAAAATGGTGGAAGTATTTGAAATATTTTCCTCATACCGATACAGGTCCTCATATCCATAGAAGCCATAAATCCATCAAAACAAAGGCAACAATAATCCCCAGGGATATTAGTGCACTGGCCTCCATCGCAGACCTCTGGAGTCTCTTCACACTCATCAATATCTATGAAACAGCAAGGATGTTTTATTATCACGTTACAAGTCACCACACGTATGTAATAAATTAAGTGGAGCATATCTAGAGTTTTATTACCTGCACAAGTCCTGAGGTCAGGCATCAAAGCATAGCCCTCACTGCAGCTACACTCATAACTACCCTCTGAGTTGGTGCAGTGAGTCTCACAGCCTCCATTCATGATTGTGCACTCGTCGATATCTGCGTGGACAGGTCACCGTGATTAGGAAATGGACAAGCACATTTTAGCAGTCAAAACAGGAAGCTAAAGGCACAGTTGAGTCGAATGTAATTATTAAAATGTTATTCAACATCACAACACATTTTCCTCTTACCAACGCAGCCCTGCCTGTCAGGTGTGGCCTGGTAGCCAATGTTACAGGAGCACTGGTAGGTCCCAGGCATGTTGACGCACTGTCCGTTTCTGCACAAGTTGTCGCTCAGCTGACATTCATTCATATCTGAGCAAGCATGCAAAAACAAACCAAATCATTCAATTATTACATTTACATTTTACGGCCTTTACATTTACTTTTTGTGACTGCATTATATAGGTACACCATAAACATTAAACAATCATTGAAAATGTAAACCATGAATTAAGTTCAAACATTTTTAAAACACTATTGTGTAGATATATTGCACAAGAGTGAGCTATTAGATTATTAGATAATATTATAAATATTAATATTATAGTAAAGCCATGTTATGGTCTACAGCAGGGATGTCAAACTAAACCTAAATTAAATCATCTATACAAATAGACACCAAAGTTTGGATTTATAGTCCAAAATTCAGGCCAATATTATTTTTTAGGAAGCAGAAGTCTTAGTTTTCTTTAGCTACAAACCACAATTATCACTAACAAAAAAAACTAAACAAAAAAACCAGCTGAAATGAATTTTTCCGTGTGTAAAAAAATTTGTCTAATTCTTATTTAAATCTCATTTAGAGGTTAACTACTTAAAAAAGTTAATCATTTGTTGGGCAACTTTCTAATTTATTCAGATGCATCTGTGCCTTTTTTCATGCATATCGCCCTACCTTCGCAGACAGATGCATCATTGCTGAGCACATATCCGGTGGGACATTCACACTCAAAACTTCCATCTGTGTTCAGGCAGGTTCCTCCATGGCAGAGCAGGGGGTTTCTCTCACATTCGTCAATGTCTGTCATTGATCAGAAATCCGTTCAAAAGCGTAAACAAAGATTATCATTATAATTACAAAATAAGTTGATACAGTGTGTTTTTGTAGTTTAAACTTACCCATGCAGTTTTTCATCATCATGAAGCCACTTTCGTAGCCTTCAAAGCACTCGCACTCAAAGCTGCCGGGTGTGTTAACGCATGTGCCATGGCCACACAGGTCAGGGGAGATTCGGCACTCATCAATATCTAAAACAAAGGCAAACAACAGAAAAGAAAATATATATGTTCTTGTTTAATGGAAACCTTTGATCAGTTTTATTGAAATCTGGTTCGAACCTGTGCAGTTTCTCTCCTCAGCCGTGAGAGCAAAACCGTTGTTGCACCGACACTTGAAACTGCCGATTGTGTTTCTGCAGGCTCCATAAGTACACAGACCCTGAAAGACCTTACATTCATTCACATCTGTAAAAAAAAAGACATTTACAAACTGATTAGTACCTAACTTTTCTTTTTCCGATAAATTGAAAGGTGCAGTTGTACCACAAACTGGCTCCATTCACCCAATAACACTAAGTACCTTTGTAGAAAGACCTGCCAGTGAGAATATCTCCTCTATTAGCAAAGCCATGACCTCTTGGGCAGATGGTGCTAAACTCGGGCGTTCCTTCTTTAGGACACTCTTCACAATCGACCCCCCAAGCAGCCCCCACAGAGCAGCAGCACATGTCCACGCGGTACCTGCCCGGAAGTGGCTCCCCGCACTCATCCTCGTGCCATTTCTTATAGCAATGCTCACTGCGTGTGTCTGGAGAAAGTTAACACAAAAAAAAAAAGGATTAGGATTTTAGTATTTACGCTAAAAGTAGCAATGATTTTACCATCCAAGCTCCTCTTACCCACGCACGTGCGACCGCTACTTTCCAAAGTCAGGCCTGCAGCACACTCACAGCGGAATGAGCCCTGGGTGTTCACACACCGCCCATTCGTGCAGACTCCAGGAAACACTTCACACTCATTAATGTCTGCAGAGAGAAATTAATATGACACATGCATCAAATATGTACATTTGATTCTGAAAAAGAAATTGAATACACAAGGTTAGGGCAGTTTTTGAATGTCAAAAAAGTCACATTTAGGATCATTAGTGGCAACTAAAGGTGCATCCAAGAATCACTGTGATATGAAACATTTACCTTCACAGACGAGGCCCTTCATGCGAGCAAATCCCCGAGAGCAAGCCGTGTCTGAGAAAGCAGAAGATGGTACACAACTATATTATAATACACACATTTGTTCTTTCTTTAACAGTAACCCCACCAGGAAATCAGAATGGAAAAAGTGTTCTGTACTGTTACTATTACGTCTGGGAATTTAAGTCTAAACCGCTAAAAGACATCAACATCTGAATAACCTAAAAAGACACTAAGACAAACTTATCTGGTTGGTTTGCCACAGCAGACTTATATAAATGTGCATGCACATTAACATCTTTATGACTAAAGAAAAATCTTAACAGACCCACACCAATCTGACAGCGCTGTACATAATCTGTTGGTCTTTGTAAAATGAAACCTCTTTCATATGGAACAACAGACTAAATTACTAAAATTCGGACTCAAATTTGCTTTGATTTAATGACAGCTCTCATAATGAAGTGTGAAGGGAGATTTGGTCATAATTTAAAACCAAGTCTTCTATAAATAGTTAATTGCCATTTACAGTTGCTTATAAATTTTTTCATAAAATATCGCAAATAAGTAATTTAAATCTAAAGCTATTCAATATATTAAATTCCAATCATAAACACACTATCAATATGTGAAATGCCACAATTGCAAGTAATTGTTTGGATTGTTTGTTATATTTTATGTTAGGAATTCATGGTGTGATTAGCTGAATTAATTATACTGTGCCTTAATCCACATATTTATTTAGAATCAGTGATGATAGAGGTCAGGAGGTGCAATGGGGACATTGTGTAGCAAAATAATTTAATCAAAAGTATTGTCATAAATTTTTTTTTTTAATTGTGAAGCTTTACTGAACACCCAGTGAATGTTTGCTTTACACCAGACCCAAAACAAAATTATGAAGACATGTTTTACAGAGGAATGAACTAACCAATCTCGCACGGTTCACATGGACTGCCCCAAGCAGCTCCCAGCGTGGAACAGCACTCAGACTTCAGTGTGGCTCCGTTGATGTTCACCTCACACCGGTTGTCTTGTATTGTGAGCCAACAAGTGCTCTTCATGCTGTCTGTGGAGCAGCAGAACAACACAGAAAATCGGATTTAAACTACATTGTGATGTCTTTCAGGGAAACAAAGAAACGGGGTAAGAAATGTGGTGAGCACATTTCAAATCCAAATAAAACATTTTGTCAAGACAGTTTCTCCTTACTAAGTTCATGTTTGGGTGATGCAAATGTAAACCAAATAAATCTGCCGATCAAAAGATTGCCTCTCCACATCAACATTATCACATAAACACTAAAAACACAAAAAACATACAAACAATAACCCTTTTGTACTTAAAGTCTTAAATGATAATATGTACTATCTATGAATAAAGATTAAGATAAATTGAAGTCACATTTAGTACATTTCAACCCCACACTCCTGCATTCTTTATAAATTGAGAGACGAATGATTTTCCACCAAATCCAGATGATCACTCTAACACAAAAGCAAACTTCACTTACCTAATCTATTTCCGCTTCTAAATATGTACACCTCTAAAAGAGGCAGCCCATGTAGTGAGTAAAATCCCACAGATTATATTTGTTATATTTTGTTTATCATCTTGTAACATAGTGCAATGCCAAATTTTAAGGCATGCAAAAACAAGAAATAAAGGTGAGGGAGCTCTAGTATATATTTGCTCATTCTTTTAGGTTGGGTTGGATTTGAGAAGATACCTCAGGTCTGGTGTTCTTTGTATAGATCTTAAAGAAAATTTGGATAAACTGTTCAGAAAACAAAATGTCTAGATCAGAGCAAAACTGCAGGAATTAACCACAGGAATCTCGTATCTGCGGTTCTCTCAGCCTCTCCATCTTTGATTCCATGTTGCTACCATAATTCACAATAAATGTTCATCTTACCAACGCAGATCGTGTTTGTGGAGTCTAACTTGCTGCCATGGGCACACTCGCAGGTAAAGGAACCGGCCACATTGCGACACAGTCCGTTGATGCACGGGCTGGATTCACATTCGTTGATATCTGAGACATTCAGAGTGCACATTTAAAATCAGGGCAAAATGCACAGCAACTTTTAGCTGTTTTGATGTGTGTAACTGGAAACATGTTTCACTGTAAATTCAATTAAAACATCTGGTAATAATTCCACTAGCTAAAATAGAAACAGAGAAAAAGAAAAAAAAAAGCAAACAAACAAAGACTTCAGCTGAGTGAGAGCCCACCCTCGCATGTCTCAGAGTCGGGTTTGAAGACAAACCCTTTGGGACAGGAGCATGTGTAGGAGCCGGGGGTATTTCTGCACAATCCGTTGTCACAGAGCAGTCGGTTTACCAGACACTCGTTGATGTCTGCCAAAAAGGAAACAGAGAAAGCTCTTTCTACCATTGCTATGACTTAAATGCTCATCATCAGCACCATCACTCTTCACTTAAAAACCTTGCAAAAATTTGCATTGCGAATCAAAGCAAATTAATCTTTTTTATGACAAAGCATAATTTCACAGTTAAAAAAATTACACACACTATTTATAATCCTTAGAGGCCATAAACTACATCTGAAGTGGTATCCATTGCATGCTGTACTTCCCAATGCTTGTGTTCTGATCTTTAGTCGGGAACATAGGTTCTCATCTAAATGCAGCCCCTACACTAAAGAAGTTAATTTAAAGGAGTAAAATTAAAGCAACAGAGACTAAAAAGGCAAAAAAGGGAAAACTTACATTTATCTTGTAGGAAGGACGATATTAGACCTGAATGTTCAGTAATTAAAGTTTCTGAAGGCTAGTTAAGCATCTTCAACAGGTGCTAAATAATGAAAATTGCTTGTAAACAGTGAATAATAACATGGAGAAAACTCTACATCTCAATTTAAATTAAATTAAATACTGCTTATTAGAAGATTTAAGACAAAATACAATGATTGCTAAGTTTCTATGGAACTTACTGTAATCAAGTCTTCCAAAACCCTTGTTTAGAATTTGATGTCCAAAAGTTTCAGAAAACACTCTGAATTTCACTAATACAGGTGAATAATACTGTCTTCAGACTTAAATGCTTTACAAAACTGTAAGTCCTTTAGGTGTGTAAAAATGTTAATTCAGGTACTCATTTACACTTTTAGTTACATTATGGTTAAGTTACGGACCAAATTCCTGTTGGTTTCTGACATGAAATTCAGGTGAAATACACTAAAGTTTTAGTTGCAGTGGAAGTAAATGAGAAAAGGTTTGTGGGGTTTGACTACTTTTCCTGACTCTGTACATGTCCAAAGTCATAGACACAGCGACTTGACTTTTACCAACCTTTGTAGCACACTAATGGTCACAGCAGCTCTGAAACATCTGGGAATCCTTTCTTTACGTGAAGAAAATCATACAACCTTGTAATAAAGTTGGACTCTGAAAACAAACACAGACTCACCGACGCAGTTCTTTCCACTTGTGTCAGACTCATAGCCAATGCTGCAGATGCAGCGGTAACTTCCTCTGAGGTTCTCACAAATACCGTTCTGGCAGATGTCTGGGTCCAAGGCACACTCATTGATGTCTAAGAGATCATCAAATGTAATTCAGACAATGCTCGAGATCAACAAGAATAAAACGATGATTTTTCAACAAAAAAAAAAAGGCTTGCCTCTTCCATCAGTTGTGATACCAATACCACCGCTGCATACAGCCTGGAACTCAGCTGAACAACAAACAAACAAACAAACAAACAAACAAAACTTTTTAAATAAGCAGATTTTCTTATTTATTTCATTTAATTCTGACACAAATATAGTACCTGAGTTTCTGGATGGGCATGGCTGGCAGGGCTCCCCAAAGCCATGCTCGGGGTTAGCACAGCAGCACTCGGACTTGGTCACTGCTCCAGGGAACGGACGTGAGCACGTTCCCATTTTAATGGCACCGTAGCAGGTGGTCCTCATGTGCGTGTCCACGCACACCCTTCCATCGACGTCGACTGCGAGGCCTGGTGGACACTCACAGCGAAAGGACCCCTCGCTGTTGATGCAGCGGCCGTTCATGCAGATGCCAGGCGTGAGACACTCATCGATGTCTAATGGGGAGTCGGTGTATGAGAAGGCCAAAGTACCAAATGGTAAATACAAATTATTTAATAATTTTTACCAATATTTCTTAACATTTCATGAGTATATTGTTCTAAATAAATTCCTGAAGTTCATTAGATTTTAGTATTAATGTACATACACATGTGTTTTTTCTTTTCTTCTGGTAATCAGACATTTTGTTTAATTACTCAGATTTAAAAAAATCATTAAATTACTTCTCACATAATCTCACATAAAGTCAATTTTTACCTTTATATTTTATATGAAAAGTGACTATGAAGATATAACAGTCCAATTTGTATACTTAAGTATGACAGCCTAGGGTTAGATTTTATAACATGAATTTGTACAGATAAGGGTGTCCTGATCCGATATAAATATCTGGTATCAGTCCCATAGAGTTATCGACAAAAACATTAATATATCGCAAATAAAAACTCCAACACAAACAGTCTGTTCCAGCTCTGTATTAGCTTGAAGTCACGTTTTAGGGCCGAACATTGTAATGTTTTAAATTAACTAACTGAGGAAAATGTATGAGTTTCAGGCGATGTCTGAATGATGTTTAAAGCAGATGTTTTGAATTCTACTACTCCATCGTACTTAATTGTAAAATCCCTTTCTGTTATTTCTTTACTGGTCTGATCCAAGGTAAAGTTAATTTGGTATTTATGGACAAAACATGTTAATACATTTGTGTGTTTCTTTTACTAGTACACAAACACTAAGATTTGACAGCAAATTTTCTACCAAAAAAAACAAACTTAAATCTGCACTTCCTAAGTCATACCAATGCAATACCGTCCACTGGATGCCAAGTTGAAGCCTGGCTTGCAGATGCATTTGAAGCTGCCATCCTCATTGATGCACATGCCGTTGAGACACATGTTAGTAGTGGCGCATTCATCATGATCTAGCAGAACCAATAAAGATTTAATGATTTTCATGAAGATGAACATTTTCATATGCATTCAGCCTTGTTTTTTTAAGCATTTGACCATACTTACCAACGCAGTTCTTCCCATCAGGAGTGAGCTCAAAGCCAGCATTGCAGATACACTGGAAAGTGCCCTCTGTGTTGACGCAGCGGCCGTTGCGACACATCACTCCATTCACAATACACTCGTCAATATCTACAAAGAGTTAAGACCATATTTTAACTGTGTTCATAAAATATTTCAGTCTAATATGACATGTTTGTGCATCCTAATGGCCTTTCCAGACATACCAATGCAGGCCTGTTTGGTAGGGGTCCCCTGGTATCCCTCGTGACACTTGCAGTGGTAAGACCCAGGAGTGTTGACACAGTCACCATTGATACATGGGTTACTCAAACATTCATCCACATCTACAAGTATAAAGTAAAAACAAAACAACACCCCCCCACAAATAATCAACTAGGGCTTTGTTTTAGTTCTCTTAACTTACAGGAGATGGCAGCATAATGCTTGAAATAAAGTTCATGCTTTGACTGCATCATTTTCAGTACTGTGGTTCAGAACAAACTTTGTGGGCAAGGTTCTTACCAATACACTCCCCGCGGACGTCCTGCTTGTATCCCATGTTACACTCACACCGATAGCTCCCACGTGTTGGGATGCATCTTCCGTTTAAACACAGGTGGGTAAAGTGTTGGCAAAAATCAAGGGTTTCGTTCACAGAAACGGTGCCTAAAGAAAACAGTAGACACAAAAGATTAAACATTCACAAAGTAGAAAGTCATATCACAGGATTTAAATTGTGTACATAATAAACATAATCGATCAGACCCACTGAAGGGACTCACCTATGTTCAAGTGGTTCAGGCCTCCTCCATTCCCTCCAAACGTTCCTCCGTTTTCTCCAAAGCTGTCACCTCCTCCGTTGGTATGTGGCCTCCCATTCCCATTACCATTCTGAATACTGGGGAGCTTGAATCCGAAGTTTCCATTGTTGCTGGGGAAGTATCCGTTGGGGAAGGTGTGAGGGAGTCCTTGTGGGACACCCACAATACACAAACGCCTAAACTCATCTTGAACAGAGAGAGAGAGAGAGAAACAACAAATAATTATAAATAAATGAGCTTGCTGTGATGGGTTTGTTTTACTCGATGCTTTAATGAAACAAATTGGTTCATGTAATGAATACTCAGTTGTTTAAATTAAAAATGGCTGTAATTAGTGAAACTCTTTAGCGTTTTCAGCATCTACGTTTCAAAGTTTTTGCCAAACAACATGGTAAAAAAGTAACTTTTTTTTTAAACCACAGGTCAATCAAAATCTTAAAAAAAAAAACCCCTAAAGAGTGAAACTAGATGAGCCCACTAAATGTGCGCTGACTACACTTGTGACTTGGAAACACATTTAGACGTCAATAGGCATGTTCCTGAAGCTTTTTTCCTTTCACTTCCTTAACTGCAATTATAAACAAAGGGCAACAACATGAACAAAATTCAACAAACATTTTGTTTGAGGGGACTTTGACTTTATAAAGTTAAAGTGTCTGATGATATCAAACAGTTCTGAGAGAACTGGTAAGTAAAAACATGAAATGTTCTAATCTGTTAAAGATATAAATCCTGTCTTCGACAACATTTCTGTAGATTTACGAAGTTCACAAGTACAACAGTTAAAGGATTCCATTTAGAAAAACTGAAAACACATTTTAGTTTACGGTTGAATGAGACGGTGATGCAAAGAATCAACAGACATGCAGACTTATTCACGCAAGGTGCTGATTTCAAATGACTGTTTAAATGAAGAGATGATGGGTGACTTGATACTTCTCTTTGTTTAGACTTTTCATGACATTGTGCTTTTTCAGATTAGGTCTATGCCTTTTATCTTTTGGCTGACCTAAGCACTGTTTTGGACTTACCCGTGATTTACAACAATATCCAAATACTGAAAACTATCGTGAAGGAAGTCCAAGAGAGTCTTTCTATACCCTTCTCTTCTCTAGGAGGTACCTTAGCAAAATTAATGCTCTCTGTTGTGTGTATGGTTCATGCTCACCGGAGCCTCTGACAGGACACATCTCTGGGATCTGGCCCAAAGCCCAGCAGCGTCCTGTTTCACAGCAGCACTGCATCTTGGTGTACTGGCCATTCAGCTCCGCTGCACAGCGACCGTTAGCGAGAGCAGAGAAACATGTTCCTACACGCTGATCTGGAAGCAGAGGAAAACAGATTCAGCAGGAATAAATATTTTATTTAAGTTTTTTTGAATACATTACTTTTACGATAAATGTTTTTCAGATTCGTTTTTTTTTTTTTACGCTAGTAATAAATAAAGTCTAAATTAAAAGTTCAAATCTTTTAAGGCCTAAAAATCTTAGGAACATCTTAAAATGAACATTTCATTATGTTAGAGCCATCTTCTTTATATGGATATATTTCCAATTTGAGGTTAATGAAAGGAAGGTTTTTGTTTGGTGATCAGTGTGCTGCTGCTGCTTATAGTGACCATAGCAGCAGATCAAAAAGTTAATTTATTGCGACAAGCAGCACATTTATAAATGCGCTGACATTTTTTTGCCTTAAAATTAAAATGTATTAGAACTGTGGAAAAATAAAACCTGTTAGAGGCTGCAGAGCTCTTTAGATTGAACCAGAGGTTTGCCTTCAAGCAGAGCAATGCACTTAAACATGCAGGTGAAACAACCAAGGAATTGCTTTGATCCAAACAGGAATATGTGTAAGAATGGCCCTGTCAAAGTTCAGACTTAAACCCAACCCTGAATACAGATTCACAATCATGTGTTACTCTGTTAGCCTATCTCATAAAATCCTATTAAATTAAAATGAAGTTTATGATTGGAACATGACAAAATGTAAACTACTTGAAAAGGTATAAATAAGGTTGCAACACACTCTGTAATGTTGAGGATGTTGAGTTATGTTCTATCAAGAAAAGCATAGTGGTGCTTTAAAAGTTTTAAAAGTCTTATGACTGACCTGCCCTCTCAATGGTCCCCAAGGAGGAAGGCTTTTTATAGGCTCCCAGCAGGAAAGGTTGCATGGGCCCTCCCTTAAATACCAAATTCTAAAGGGCCCCCAAAAAGGGGTCGTATTTGTTACGGTTTTCCGGGTGAGGGTCAGTGGGACACATGAGAGAGCTGGTGTTCAACAATGTGTAAGAAGTAAATACAGAGGTTGATCTACTGTTGGTGCAGTTAGGTGAAAGTTAAAGGACAGAGAAGCAGCGAATATATGAGTATTAACTTAGAAAGTGAATGTAATGTTAAAATGGAGAAGAAAAACGTAAAAACTGTGAATGTGGACAGGAGGGAGGGGCTCAAATCGATTAACCCACTAATGAGCCAGCAATCTGGAATTAATTAGTTCCATGCGGAGCAATTACTGCCAATTAGGTTGAACATGAGGGGCTGAGCTGTGTCTGGAAGGTTACACAAAGCAGTGCACGTACACATAGAGAGGCAAACTGACGTATAGGTCTGCATTCCCCATATGCAGCCACCAGCATGTACACAAACCACAAAACGTCCTGTAGGAACGGCGGAGCTGGAGGCTGATCGGGGGAGCAGAAGGGGTGAAGCTGCGGTGTGTGGGGTTTCTCGCATGAAGATTATGATGACTTAAATTAGATCCAGACCACAGTTTACTCACTTGTTTTGCTCCATCACATAAGCATGTGTTTGGTGGGTTAGTGTTTCTACAGACTGACAAACTGGACAGGTCTTTTTTTTTTCATTTTCATGCCTTCACCTTGCGACAGCGTATTAGGCTCTGATTACTGTTAGTGCCCCCCCTCCAATTTGTAATAGACACAATATAACTTCTCCTGGCCATAACAAAATTCCTGCTTCAAAAACAAGACACAGAACACCATGAATTTGCATGTTAAGATGTTCAAATAGGAAGAGGAGACTTTCTAAACTTTTTTACATTTGGTCCGTTACAGCCAACAGCCTCTATGTATTCTGTTGGGATTTTAACAAAAAGTAGAGCGTAATAGGGGAAGAAAAATTGCACAACCTTTTTATTTTTCTAAATAAAAATCATTAAAAAGAAGTTTTAAGAGTTTCCACAGTCAAAAGTATTTTCGAGCATTTTACTACCAGCTTTGCAACTCCAGAAACTAAAACCAAAAGTGCAAAACAGCTGGAAGTAAGTCAGATTTGATGGAGAACAGATTCTGAGATCCATTTACGTCTGACTGGGCGAGTTTTGCACAATAATACACTTTCATGTAAAAGAAATTCATTCCACCTCTGGTTCTATGTTTCGGGTTGTAAGGTAAACTTACAGCTCTATCTGTCTGCAGCCTCTGACAGCTTTTCTGGCAGAACTGCTATGTAGTTAGGTCATTTCATTTCCGTATTAATCATTTTTGTTGCCCCTGTTAAGACAAATTAAGCTTTTGACCACTACAGAATTTTGTGGAACAAAATCAGTTGGGATTTTTGGGGTGAGTGACTAGATTCTTCCTCCTTAACTACCATTTTTGACACCTTGATAACTCTTCCAAAACTTTAGTTTAGGTGGATGGTTAAGCTTTCGGTTGTGACATTTTTTCTTTTAACTGAAAAAAAAATTCTCTATTGTAAACCAAAAATCACAGCTTTGGTTGTTAACTTGGTCCTGTTATGCTGCTGGATGATCTCCTGGCTAGTCTTAAGTCTATTGCAGTCTTTAACAGGTTCTCTTTCAAAATTATCCTGTATTTAGCTCAATCCTTGTTTACATCAACAGTGACAAATGTTTACGTGAAAAAAATGCCTCCCATAGTGTGGCAATGACACAACCCTGATTTATATTGTACATGTTTATTATGTTACATTTTTCATTGCACTTTAAACTGCCTTTACTGAACCATAGATCAAATCAAAATAAGCCCTTAAACGACGCAAGTCATGTTGCAAGACCTTCAAAATATGGACAACATGAGATCCTTAGTTAGTTGTTCGCTCAAAAACATTTGTCTGAAGGACTGGAACATGTCAAAGGTTTAATTCACCTATCTTTCTTAGATAGTCTGAAATAATTTGTTTTGCCATAACTTTAACTATCAATTATTAATGAATAAAAACCTTGAATGGGCATCTAATCTTTTATCCAAGATTGAAAATGGATCTTTTAAGACAGTCTAAGTTATGTGTTATTTTTAATGTAGTTGTGAAACAGTCTGGCTCAGATTTTTTTTTATGTAGCTGCCGTTATCGGGGAGAACTGCAGGAAAAAATTAGCACCAGTTAGTGTTTCATTGCTGATGTCAGTGAAGTATTTGCTGTTTATGAGCCAGAGAAGCCCCAACATTGTAGTAGATTAATGCAGTCAAGGCCAAACAGTTCAAGCGAGTATGTTCGCACATGTTGACCGTAGGCTTGCTCATCAAGACTCCACTCTCAGGAAACAGCGGCGAAGGTGAGTTTCCAGCCACATGTGTAGCTCTTAGCTGGAAATGCACACCGTAGAGGAAGAAGTGGTCATTTCATCATTTATTGGCTGACTCACCCACACATCTGGAGCCATCTGTGGTGGTGATGTAGCCTCGTGGACAGCTGCAGACGTAGCTACCAGCAGTGTTGGTGCAATCTCCTCCATCACACACACCGGGAATGGTGTTGCATTCATCAATATCTGAAAAACAGAGTCGCTCTATGAACACTTTGGTTCATCCCTTAATCAAAAAACGGTTGTTTACTTTAAATGGCAAAGGGGCAATAAGCAGTTATTAAAACAATGTTGGTAATATAGTAAAAAAAAAACCTTTTACTAAATTAACCATTAGTTAAGTCTAATCGGCCAAAAATGTAGCTAAAACCTACAGTCAGCAGTCTGATTAGCATGGCTCTTAAATGGTCGACTGCAGACTCTGCCTAAACATTTCTAAAACACACAGATGAAACAAAACCCACACAAAACAGATCCACACTGGACACTTATATTAACGTCTCAGTAAACAAAAGAAATGAGTCTTAGGTGTTTACCAGGCCTTAATTAGTACAACATACATAGTTATATCTAATGTGTACATTGTTCAATCTACTGTGGTACCAGTTCTAAAAGACTACAACCCAAAATTAAAAACATAAAATCGCAGAGTCAGAAAATTCAGGACACTAGCTGGTGTTCTTCTTTCAGTTTTTTTAAACAACAGCATGCTATTACTACACACTGTAGGTGCTACTATAAAACGCCTGAAAACATTTGGATGCAACAATTTCCATGAAAAGGGTATAGAGGTATGTAATAATAGCATTTAGTAATATTTAAAAATAATGTATGAAGTTTACAGACCTAAATATATCTTATGCCATAATACAGTCTAAGATTTTGCAGGTCTATGAGTCTGTTTGAATAGTTCTTGACAGTGGCCCCCTCTGCTTTGTGGGCTTCATGACGGCATCAGGTTATATTATTCTAAGAAGGGGGCCTTCATTGCTACGTCATGTTGCTAGTTTGTACAATGTATCCTGTGTAACTGCTGAGCACAATTACTGCACTGATGCCAAAGTGATGCAGATGAGGGCGTACCCTGTGTGTTTTGCTTGAAAACGAGAAAGGCACGTAGTTGTTTCTCCTACTTAAACTGAGTTGCACATGATATACATTTGTGAAGCTGGTGTGGATCTTAATGTGCAGCAAAGCCTTTCTTAACAGTTGCAGAAAGCCTAGGTAGAGCTGTTGAAGCATAGCCACATAAAACCGGTAAAGGAACAGCACACCAGGGATTATTTTGTATGAAAACTGTGCTTTGGGATTGTCAGTGTGCAAAAGGGGAAGTAAAATCCATAAATGTCTACAATAGCAGTTATTAATGCTGCCAGGTGCTTATAAAGGTGTTTATGCAGCTTTCCCCTGTTTTCACCTTTTTATCTAAAATGAACGCAGACTGAAACAACTAAAAACAGACGTTAATAGATGTGTGTATATATAAAGCTTATGTGTGAGAATCTGTCAGTGTGGGCGCAACAGGACTGTCTGTGGGCCTCAGAGAAGCGCTAGGTGTTTCTTTGTTCGGCACTAACAGATGATTTTGAGTCATTATGTGTTTATGGAAAACTGGGAAAAATACAGGATAAGCACAAACAGAGAAAGCAAAACAAGAAAAGTATTAAGGTCAGTTTAGCCCAGAAAACACAGGCAGCCTGTTGTCGTTCAAACGGAACTGACATCTTAACCACACTTAATGGTAACTGCGCTGAAACCATACTTATTTCACCGTAAGTGTTCTCTGTAACTAACCTGCATAAAAAATGCATTTTAGTAAGATCTAATCCCAAAGGACCCACGGTCTAATTGTTAGTAGGATTTTGTTTGACATGGGTTTCCTGCAAATACATAATGTTACAACTATGCTTTTGTTTTCGCAACTTTTTAAAAACAGCAGAGTCTCTGAACTCTCATGTACTTTTTAAATGAACAAAGCACAATGATCACTGTGCAAGTTGTGTTTCCTTAATATGAATCAAGATTCTAGCATTTTAAAATCAATATAGTTGGATTAAATCTCTAAAGGATAGTAATTTGGTATAATTTCAGGCATTCCTGCTTTGAAGCTTAAGTTGTTTAAGTTCTAAAAACATAAGCGTTCAATCAATTTTGATGTACAGTAAGTTATATCCCTCAGGAGTACAGCTGCTTGAAAAATTTAGAATCGTTACTTCAACAATTACAAAAAAACAAATCCCCAAATGAAAATGAAAATGTACACACATTTTTGACCAACTCCATACGAAAGCCTACAACACAATAAAAGCTTGGAAAAAATGTAAACCGTGAATCCCTGTTAATTTTTGCTGTTTTGATTTTCTTGTGTTTAAATCATATCACCTTTTTACTAGATATAAACTAGTGCCTTCTCCAGTGAGATGTGTGTTGAAGGTTTAAATGTACATATTAGGTTATGCGTATTACTTGTACTATGAGTTCCCTTCTTTTTCTTACATATGTAAATAAAAAATATATAAACTATTTAATCCAGAGAGTCTGTCTATCCTTTTATGATTTGTTCAAGATCCGTTTCCTCTGAAAGACAAAGAAACTGCTTTCAAAATATGTTCAAAGATTTGATTTATTTCCCCCTTTACTGTAAATCTGACATTTGAGAAGGCCCCAAAGTTTCTCAGGGGGATTTTACTTTGGTGGAAATCAGGGCTATGCCAATATTCAATCACAGTTGAGTTCTTTGCTGGCCGGCCAGTCAGTGGAGAAGTTGGACGCCTGTGATTGAACTCCATCTTTAATAAGAATCTTGATCTTTTTGAATGCTGCACATGTCTTTCGTCAGTATTTCCTTAAAAAAGTATCCATAATTTTCTAAATTTTTTGATTGTTTAAAGCCATAGTAACATTAGTGTGTGTAAATCTCTGAGTTTAAACAAAGTAATAACAATGATCCTTCTGAGATATTTTTGCAAGTTTTTGTTCTGTACATAGTATTTAAACATTTTGTTTTACCAATATTCATCTAATTTATGAATATATCCAACAAAATAAAAAAATATACTAATATGCCGCAGTTAATAGATATGAAAGACTTTATCCACACGATGCATTGAAATGGCAACACATAGACAAATTTGGGTTGGAGATGAATCACAGCAAGACTTGATGCTGACCATAACAATTTCCATTAGCGGATTTGTTTTCATGCAACTGAAAATATGGTCATCATGTAGTCAACAGGAACAACCTAGTTGATCATAAATGTTTTGTTATCATTAACAACGAGTGTCTCCTCCCCCATGTAGTTAACTTACTTTAGGCTTTACTTGTGTTGTTATTCTATCACCACAGCCACACCCAAATTTCCCTTAGCAAAGCTCAGCATCTCTGGAAACTGTCATCCAATTCAAAGCCACAACTGAAACCAAGACTCTGGCAAACTTAAAGAAGTCATCCTCCCAATTTTCTCGGCTATCCAGAGACATATATCAACCCAGTATGTCAAAGTAATTGCCTCTTATGAATCTAAAGGTGGATACAACATTTCACAGCAAACATGAAAAACCTTGCTACAAGCCAATAAAAGTCTTATTGAGATATTAAGTCATCAATGACGCATAGATACATTGCAGGCCTTTAGTTTTTCCAACAGGCTAACTGTCATGAGACAGAACGGCTTTAGGAGTTGTCTGTTATCCTCCCAGAAGACTAAGAACTTATTGGTCTCTGTCCCCTGCCTGGAAAACAATCAGACTGTTTAGCTTGAGCATTGTTTAAATTCCACCAAATCAACACACTGTAATAGGATCCCAGTTTGCCGAGTGCAGACACTTGTCTGTTTCAATGTGCACACACCAGGAGTACTTTCTCTCCTAACACATTATAAAATTTTAAGCGCCTGTGAAAATTTGATGGGCTGATCCCAGGAAACCATGAGTCATCATAAAGTGCGCGGTTCATGTCTGAATGAAGCTGAAAGTCTTCGCTGATTATTAAACATAAAATAATGTTTGCAACTTTGTATATTATTTTCTATACATTGTGGACGTTTCTAAAGAACACATTTCTAAGAATGCCTAAATCAGGGTTGCTCGCACTTTTCAAGCTTGCAAGCTACTTAAAACATGACCAGTCCTAAGGGATCCTCTTGCGATCCTCTCATGATCAACATATTGGGCACCCCTGTCTTAGATGATCAATAAGAAAGATAGTCTTAAAAGAGTCATAGCAATGTCTTTGAAAAAATAAGGTTAGAGTGTGTTTGAGTGTTTTACTGTGTTAGGATAGAGACATTTTCTTGTGCAATGAAACTAAGGTCTTGTTTTTTTCCTTCTCACATCATAAAACGGCCTGGCCATCTTGGGTTAAAAGGATTGCAGCACGTCTAAATGTGTAGCATGTCCTAGTTTAGTTGAATTAATTTTTCAAATTTAAAATACAGACGGTGTCATAAAATTATAGCAGAAGAATGAGACCACAGTAGAAGTTGGGATAAAATTTAAACCTCTTGCTACTCTTGCAGCTTTTCTGATGAACTTGACAGACATCAAAGTCTTATTTTTCCTAAACTACAGTAACACATTTTGCAGACTTGAAATGTATGTTGAAATTCTAATGAACATGAATTTTTTGAAGTTCTTTCATATCTTTATAGCATATGTATTGTTGTTAGTGCATGAGTTATGTGGTTATAGGTGGGGAATCCAAACTGTTTTGCCGCGTCACAGTGTGGTCAAGCATTTACTGTCGCCATTATAAGGTGACCTTACAATCTAAAACTGAAATTTAGTGAACAATTAGAAAATTATTTTCTTACTGAATATTCTATATATAATAGCGGGTGATGACTAAATGTACCAGTGCTGTTGGGAGCAACCTCACCTTCACATTTGTGGCTAGTTTCGCTCTGACGGTGACCAGCAGGGCATTTACATTCATATGATCCGACAGTGTTGATACAGTTTCCTCCAGAACACAGACCTGGCACAGCCTGGCACTCGTCCACATCTACAGGAATTGGAGACAAATAATGGTAAAAAGACAGAATTAGACAACAGACAAACCTTTGAGGGTTGAAACAACTCAAACCACACATAAAAATAAAGACTTTATGCTTAGTAAAAAGGTAGATTCTGTGTAGTTTTAGAATTTGTCCATAAAAGACCTAATTCAGATGCCGTTTAAACAGGAAATGACATTTTAACAGTGCATTTTCCACGAACATTTTATTGTGACTCACATTTACCAGTATTAGGGATTTTTAAGTGGGAAAGTTCTTGTAAAACTGTGGATACTGATTATGTCAATGGTGAAACACAAGCAGAGACTCACAAGTGGGTTTCTGTTCAGTTCAGCATCAGCTTAGGGGATCTACCTTTTTTTTTTTGTAGCTTTTAGCTATTTTTCCAAAATCTAAACTAAAAATTTACTGTTGATTTTAACAGATTTAAGCAGTGCCCTGTATTTAAGTAGAGAGTGAGAGAGAAAGGAAAGAAGGAAAATAAAAGAGTAATAGTCTTCTGGCTAACATCCTGTGGAGCCCGGGCTAAAATCTGTACATTTGGATTCATGGTCATGTTTGCTTTGTACTGCTGCCAAAGAGACGTTGCTCTTGGCTCTCGGGTGATTAGGTCTCTTTAGTGTGTGCCTGTCTGTAGAAGCACGAGAGGAGAGGGAGTAAAAAAAAGAAAAAGAGAAAAGCACATTCTTATTCAGAGACAGAAGAAAGAACAGATTGTGAAAAATCAAGTCAGAGGTCATTGGTGTGTATGGCGTCAACTGGCATACGTGTAGCATATGAGCGTCCTGGCAACACCAACAAAAGGAAAAGTTGTAATAAATTTATATTTATACACAATCCTGCTAAAGCTTCTTTTTAGGTTTTGGTTTATGGTAGTTTGTTCAGGCAGAAATATTGATTTAACATAATGAAAAGTTTTCTTACAACAGCTTTGTTCTCTGCTTGGGATTATTGTGTTCTTAAAACAGTGTAGCAAACCCTGAAAATTATACTCCCACCACCTCAATTGAGAATAGGTTCAAGTTTATTTGGTTATAAATCATCACACTTTTACTCTTCTAAACATTTATCCTCTATCTGTGTCTCCCCTGAGCCGTTAAGTTTACATCAAAAGGAATTTGTCTGTCAGGACAGTTTCCAATTTTAGTTGATTTTGGGGCAAGAGCTTCTTGATCAACACCTTCCTGTGATGTTAAACTTGCTTCAATGTCATCAGTGACACTGGTTTTCCACAAGTCTTTAGTTAAAAAGTATGCTTAGGCCTTGGAGGTTTTTTGGTAGTTAGTGGTTATTGCTGAACTTCCCTGAACTTCTTAATACATTTTCTTTCATTAGAGGCTGATGGTGTTGCAAACGTATAATGACGCTTTTTAGGCACAGCGACCTTCCACAATGCGATTCCCAAAGCCCAGTAACCCGTAGTAAATTTATCAACTAGGTTGTAAAGCAGTGTTGGTGTCAGGAAGTTGACAAACATATGAAGAATCTGCAAGGAAAAATCATAAAAATTTCAGACAGGTTTTATGCCTGACACTTAGATGATATGTCACATTTTAAATAAATGTAATCAAACATAAAGATAGACATTGTATGTTTAGTAGTGTAACTAAACCCAGAAAAACAACAAAACAAGAACATTTCCTCATTTTTTCAAATTAAAAAACCTTCAGGTTTTTAACTATTAGAATGCAGTTAATATGAATTGTGAAAATACTTACATGGGAAATCCCCCCCCCAAAAAAAACATCTAAATTGTAATTGCAAAAAAAGAGTTTCAGTGTAAAAGTTACAAGGAGTTGGGTGAAGGCAACCAAATTGCAGGCTTGGTTCATTTAAAGTGGGACTTAACCTCCACATGTGTCTTCTATAAATTTAATCTAATATCTTAGTTTAGTCTGGGCCTTGGTTTATCAGACAGGCATGCCTTTCCTCCCTATAAATTTGGTAAGGTATGTGTAATATATGGGTTTTTTAACACAGTTGCTGAGCCCGGAAAAGAAAGGAATTTAACAAGATTTTAGGAGACAGGAATGGTCTGGCAACAGCAGGATGAGCACAGCAGAGGATCAGACAGTGGAGTAACTGAATCAAGGTGTCTTTTTCCTGGGGAATTTCATTTCTTAATGCTACACAGGTGAGCAAGGACGAGGAACAGCTGTGAGAAAATAGGAAGCTAAGGGGAAAGGAGAAATAAAAGAAAACCACAGAAATATAAGAAAGCACAAACAGGTTAAAATGAACGCAAAATAAACTCTAGATCCCTCAGATCATGACATAATTGAAAACACTGTGTATACAAAGCTCCCTCACAGGTGTCTAAAAGCCGCTGTCTGTTCCATGTCATCCTTACTCTGTAATTGTAGTTCTCTGTTTAAACTTTGGGCCTTCAAGCCCAAACAACCATAGCTGCAATGAGATCATATCCCTTTCAATTTACAAGACTATGTTGTCTAACTATGTCTTTTAGTGGTCTGCCTAAACAAATCTGAGTTTTAAAGGAAAGGGAGATGCCTTTGAGCAACTAATACATGTTTATGTTTCAGATATGCGTATTGTATGTAATTATGGACCAGCTAGTATTGATTATGTACTTTATTTGATTTACTAGAATGTTAAAAGAAAAACTTAATTTGTACCTTTGCACACTTGGCCGAGAGAGTTGTGGCATGTGTTTTAACCAAGTAACATATTCCTGCAGCCCTTTAACAGAAATTACATGTTTCCCGGGGTGTTTACACGTCCCATCAGCAATGTAGAGACTAGTTTGAGGATGTTGTGCACCAGGAATTTGTGCAAAAACAGCTATGAATAAAGTAATAGTTAGATTGTTTACCCTGGTGGCGGTGTGCAGACATGTTTGTGCCTTTCAGCGTGTTGTTGACAGAATAAAGATTTGTCAGGCATGTAATCATGATGTGCTTACCTTGGCAGGCCCCGGTGCGGATGTTGGGGATGAAGCCTCTTCTGCAGGGGTGCGGCTGGGCAGGGCACTGCTCACAGGGGTGGCCCCACGCTCGGCCAATCGTGGCACAGCAAAGAGTTTTGGTACAGACGATGCCGCTAAGCTGCCCCTGGCACATCTGGTTGCTCACCTGGGTAAAACATGGTCCTGTCCTGTAGTCTGTGGTCAGAGAGGGACATGAGGTCAGTGTTGGCTATCTTATGGTTTAGCTTCCAGTTAATTACTTGCCAAAAAAAGAAAAAACACTGATTAATTTCCTTGTCCATGTCTGGTGTTTCTTTAAATGAACCCAGATTTAAAAGATTTAAAAGAAGAATCTTTTATAGCTTGCAACCTCCATCCTTCCTTCATATAAACTCAACACGGACTTCAGCAGATTAGTAAACTCTGGTAGCTGCATTGCATTTAACCTCTAAAAATTGGACTTTAGACCTTAACTTATAAAACAGTGTTTGTAAAGAACTGCAACATTAGGACGGTCTCTGCTTCAACATACTTGAGACAAAACTTGAGGTCAAATGGACTTTGGAGAACATGACTGCATACTGAGAAGCGGGACAAGCGACGCATCTAAAAGTTGCAGCGCACCGGACCTTAAGGCCAGAATTTGAAGACATCTGCTACAAAATAAGGTCAAATAAACCTTAAACTTAGATCTTCATCAGGTCATATCTTAATTTAACAATGAGGGCTGAAATAACTCCTTGTAAAATGCCATTATTTTGTTAAAGATATGTAATACATCCTAGTTGTTGGTATTAGGAATGGAAGGTATAAAGGAAACAAGACTCTGAAAAAGCATTGTTTCCAGATTAAAGGATCTAAAATATGAAAGATCGTAGTTACTTTTATGTTTTCACCTTTTTCAAAGCTTCCTCTTTTAGTTACAAAATAACCAGTAAAATGATCAGCACCCTTCAAATAAACCCTTACATTGTTATTCTACCTCTTGACAAGGTGTAAATATATACTTTTCAAATTAACACAGATTTATTGCTATGTTTAACTCTAATATCTTACTGGCAACAAGTTAGTTTGTGAAGCTCCTAATCTTATTTAGCAGTAATAGTTAAACACATTCAATTCCTTTCTTTGCACCAGACTCTGCAGGAAAGCACACATAATGAACCGAGTGTAATTAGCTCCAGGGTCACCTTTCCTTCTTGCTGTGCTGCTGTTTGTGAGTGAGACTGTCTCAGCTCTTCTGAAATACACTTCACAAGTCAGACATACCTACCTCATGCTGAAACCATTCCTACTGCAGCGGTATTCATCACTGCGAATCACACCCAGCTTAATGATGGCTTCCCCATGTGGGAGAAGACCTTATTAAATTCTCTAGTGTGGCGCCAAACTTAACATAGCCTTTATTTAAAAAAAAAAAAAATAGATTGTTAGATTGTCACATGGAGAAGAAAGGTAAACTGCATGGTTGGCTAGCCAGGGCCAACGCTGTAAAGATTGCTCAGCTCTGATGGGCAGAATGAGATGGAAAGATAGCAGTCAGCGGTGGTGTCAGATGGGAATTGTTTGCTAGACTTATTGCCCTCATTAATTCCCTTTGGATGTGGAACAGGCCAATGAGGATGGGGCAAAGGGCAAGGAAGGCAAAAAAAGTAAAGAGGATTAGAGAAGAAAGTAGGTCAAACTGAGCATGCAGAAGCAGGCTCAGGCCAGAGTTCCTTCCAGCCCTATGACCTATTTTTGTCTCTACTTTCGGCCTACCTGTCTGCTTTGACTCTGCATGTCTGTATGTCAGCTGGTTTTTGATCTTTCAACCTCATTTGAAGCACTACGGAAATCAGATTTATTCATACTTGGATTATAATATGTGTCCAAATATATCCAACATCAATCATGTTTGTCAGTTCTAGTAATAATAATTAAAAAATAAAAAATAAAAGTCGATCAGCTGCAATTTTTATTTAGGATCAAACTATTTTAGATTAGATAAAACTCCAAATTTTGGAATTTTTTCTAAATTTCAATTGGTTGTTTTAACCCTAACTGAAGGCTTTTAACATTTGAAAAAATTAAAAGTATCAATATCTTAACCATCCAAATATTGAAATGATTAAACCTAAACAAATCCTAAACTTCAATACTAAAAAAGAAGCCAGAGTTTACTAATTTGGGGAGAAGATAAGCTCAGAGCTCAGAAAACAAAGGGTGTTATTGTTCTGCATGAGTCAACCATCAATATTCTCATCCCTAAATTCTCATATAAATCCTTGATGTGTTAGTGTTTTAATAAATGTCATGAAACTGTTGCTTCATTGTCTCCAACAGAAACCAAAAAGTATATAGATGTGTTATAAATCTAACAATAGGGTGTTCTCTAGATTTTATGTTATTTAAGATTGGTTGAGTAATGTACATGGGTATAACCAACGTTTAAAAAAAGGTTCTTTCACACAATTATTACAGCCTTTCAATGAGATGCCAGAAAATATGCTTGAGTGACTAAAGTGACTGTAAGATTTAAAGCGGTAATTCTGAGAAGATCTTACCCGCCTGTTCCTGTTTGTGTGCATTACAGTTTTCTACCTTTTAACCTCACTCTAAAGAAAGACAAATTTAGCAGTGTAGAAATATTTCTTGCTGCAAAAAACACAGAGTGAAATTAGATTAAGCTACCAGTGCAGAAGATAACTGATGGCTGGCTTCCTGAGCAGAAAGCCGAATAATTTACCAGCTTATATCAGCTTGTTATATATAATTTTTTTAAGAAGTATTTTGACAGTCGTCATCATACAGTAAGAATCCCACACTGGTCAATGCCTAGTACCTCATGGATATACAGTAAAAGATTTGAAACATGTTTTGAAGCAGCAAATTTAACGACAAAATTGGATGTAACATTTGGAGTTACTAAGTTTATATTTTGCTACCTTCAAATACTATTTAAATGGTTTTTTTTGTTTGTTTTTTGTGAGCTAGTCATGATCATTCAGCTCATTGGAACATTCTGGTTCCAATAAGCTAACATTAGTAGCTTATTGGAACCAGATATCAGCCAAAATGAACTGGTAAGCTGCACCACCACTTGTAAATTTTCAGTATAACATGACCGTTTTCCAGTGTATGACGAGTATGTGACCATGACCAAACACTTAAAGCTAAGATAGGACGCCTAAAGTGCCATGGGTTTGTTTACGCCAGGCCTAATACTAAAAACAGTCTTATGTCTAAAAGAGACTTATCACCTAAAACGGTTTGAAGGTAAAAACTGCCTGTATAGAACCTTGGATTCGGCGTATGTGGATTTGATTTAAAAGAGTTTATTTTCTTCTTTGTATTTTATGTAGAATAAAACTATTGATCTATGGATCTATATGACATTTTTACTTATGTTTCTATCCCCTATTAGTATAACACTTTTTTATTTAAAACACTGATTGTAACACACTGAATATTAACTTGTTTTTTAAACTATTCATAAAAAGAGAGAGAAATTGCATTTATGAATACTTTGCAGCTATTTAGGTTTATTTACTACAGGCCAGAGGAGATGTATTGGTATTATACTTTAAAAAAAAAGAACCCCAGGACTTACAGCTATTTTGTTTCTTTAAGTGAACGAACAGACTCTTCTCCAATCCTAAACTGCAACACAAATTCCCACACAAAAGGGAAGTTCAGCTGTGCATGCAACTGTGCTAAATTAAATATGTATTCACATTCTTTCTCAGACATTAATCCTTGGTGTTTAATGCCAATCATCAGTTCTCATCCCACTGGACCTCTCAGCTGCATTTGATACTGTAAACCACAGCATCCTACTTACCAAGCTGGTACACATGGGCATTGAGGGCAGTGCACACTCCTGGTTTGAATCCTACCTCAGCGGACGATCCTTCAAGGTGGCATGGCAAGGTGCATAGAGGAAAGATCAGTACCTCCAACTGAACCTCTCCAAAACTGAACTGCTTGTCATCCCAGCCAAGAAAAGTATTCAACACAAAATCAGCATTAGGTTAGACTCCCTATCTGTGGCACCCACTAAGGTTGTAAGAAACCTGGGCGTCATGATCGATGATCAGCTAACCTTTGCGAATCAGGTTGCCTCTGTCGCTCGATCACGTTGCTTTTCTCTATTCAACCTCATGAAGATTAGGCCATATCTAACTCAACATGGGTCACAGCTCCTAGTTCAGACCTAGGAGTCATTTCCCGCCTTGACTACTGCAACGCCGCCCTAACACGTCTTCCAGCCTGTGCTGTGAGACCGCTACATATGATCCAGAATGCTGCAGCTCGCTTGGTTTTACAACCAGCCAAGCGATCACATGTCACACCCCTTTTCACTGAACTCCATTGGCTTCCCTTAGCTGCACGCATCAAATTCAAATCACTAATGCTGGCATACAGAGTGTTTGATGGATCAGCGGCCATCTACCTCAACACCCTCTTAAAGCCTTACGTCACTCTCCGCCCTCTCCGTTCCTCCAAGGAGCGGCAACTAACGCAACCAAAAGCCCCGTGCAGGTCAATATAACCCCCCCGATATTAATTAGCACTCAGTGTATGGTACTTGGGCCTTCTGTATTTACCTAAATGCTGTAAATAAGTGTCATCATTAATGTTAAATCCTCTCCTAGCATATTGCAGGTAAATTGCGTCGTAGTTCAATGTTAAACCCTCTTTTTGTAAGTCGCTTTGGATAAAAGCGTCTGCTAAATTCAAAAATGTAAATGTTATTAAGTCTTGGGCCATTTAAGGTTATCCATAATGTAGTATGAGCAGGGTGGTAAAGTACAAAATATGAACATTGCTTTGTTATGAAATACAGAATATGTCTAATAACCAAGCTAGTAATAACTAACGTAAAGCTCCTTGTAGTAAGGCCCTGTAAAGTTCGGTCCATTGGCGGACTCGCTGGACCAATCACTTTTGGTTGTTTTTTTTTCCATGTGTGTTTCTGAGCTGGAAGTCGAATAAAACGTATGAGCTCAATTTAAACAACACTTTGTCTTCTCCCATTCAACAAAAATAAACACTTGTTTCATACAGACACTTGTTTGTGTATGGGCTTTCCTTAATCAACATTAATGAATTAATAATCAATAACTTAACAGAGAGCAAAGCATGCTCAGCTGTGGAGGTGAAGGTAATGAGTATAGTTGTGGGCATAATTGCGGGCAGGTTAGCACAAAGACCGTACCTCTGTCCCAGTAAAGCTGACAACATCTGGAAGCAATTTAGTCAAATTACAGATCAGATCACATCAGGATCAAACAGATCCCTTCGGTCCCTTCGTAATTCCTTTTACCCTAAATTTATTTACAGTGGCCGCTGACGCTTATGAATGCCTTCACTGTTTCATTCATAACCTGAAATCCTTCATAACCAATGCTAATCTTCAGAGAGAGGCAAGCATTCTGATTCTTTATGTCCCAGAGAGACACTTCTCCGATGTGTGTGTGCCTTCCCAGACTTTGTATAGCTGCAGGATTTGCTGTAAGCTAGAATGCCACACTTTTACTCACCTGCGAGGAAACTTTCTCATTACTCTGAGCACATTTATGTCTTCAAGAAAATCTGACCACAGACCCTTGTTTGTGTCCTTCAACTCATGTTACTATAAATAAACAATTCAAATATTTGCAGCGGTGTGTTTATGCGTGAGCGTGTCTGGGATGTTTATCTTCATGCTGGCCAACCGTAGGGGCCCCCGCTTAGCCCTATCAGCGCCAATTAACAACAGGCTTGATAACAGCAGAAAATCGCTCTTTTCCTTTAGCTGTAATCGTTCCTAAAAGAGTCCGCTCCTTTATTTCTATGTAAACAAAGTCGGTCAAACATGACCAAATGTGCTCCACAGAGCAAACATAAACACCCATATACAGAGGGGGAAAAACTGTGAGAGAAATTGAACAAAGATTGCAGAAGGCCTCCTGAGTTTAGCAAATTGCATGGTTCACACACAGAACTTTGGCATATTGGTATTCGGAGATACTACATCACATTGAAAGGCTCCACTTCCTCTCTTATTGTTTCTGTACTTCATCCATTGTGTTATAAAATCTAACTTGACATCTACAGTTATTTTAGTCTGTTTTGGGAAACTTTACCCAACACTCCCCAGCAGTGAAACAATAAAACAGACCTAACTCGATGCAGACACCACCAGGCAGCGGGGGCCAGTGTGCTCCAATCTCTATTAACAACAGTTCACTCAAAGGATGTTTTACATATTCCAGCATATGGAAAGAGAGGCTTTTGCTCTGCTTTTCTTCAACTGAGGCAGGAGAAAATGGGAAGCCGATCAGGCCAAGAAAGCTGGAAACACGCATCATCATCCTTATTCTGACCTGCCACACATCAATGATGATATATATATATATATATATATACATACTATACATATATACATATTATTCTAATGTTGCTAAGGGCAGGCTGGCTTTGCCTTTGTTTTTTGCATTCCTGTAGAAACATTTGCATGTGTCAAGTATGCAGCTTTCAAACTGAGTCCAAATTGGCTCTCAATATTTTCTTATAAGATGTTGCATTTATCGTGCCATGAATTCAGATCACATTCTTATGGCTTTTTACTCGTCTCAGAACTCAACAATCCACATGAACGTCTCTGAATAGGAAAGCTTCCCTTTTTTATCAAAAGCCACACAAATTCCTCTGTGAATGTAGTATTTGTGATTGTGGCCATACAGTTCAACTTCACTCTTTTAAAGTTCATCTCTGCGCTGTTTGGCATATTGTAAGTAGACAGCATTGTAGCATTCATGTGGTAATTGTTTTAGTCTGGTGATTCTTATTCAATTTCCCTCTTGGATGAATAAAGTATTTTTGAATTGATATGTTTTTATTTTATTTAATTGATTCAACCAGGCAGCTATTTTATTTTATTTTTCAAACACCTCCTTGTTGGGTATCTTGAAACAACTACAACCCGGTTTTTAAATAGTTCTGTATCATAGCTGAAGATATTTGTGGATTTTCCTTTGCAATCTAGAAAAATTGAACTGTACTTTCTCAAGAATGTTTCAGATTCTAAATCCAGGCACACCTCAGAGGAAGCTAAGATCAGTATCTATTATCTTGATCTTACAAATATGACCTAAAGCTCAATTCTTTATGTGTCTACGGATCAAGAGCTTTAAGTGCTTTAATCAGCAATTCTTTTTACTACAACACAAGAGCTACATCAAGATTGCTGTCGTAAAAGCCCCAATCCATCTATCAATGTCCTGCTTCATCTTACTATCATTCAGCAACAAGTTATTTGAACAGATTTACTTGAAAGTAAAACCATTGGCAGCAGTCAAATATTTTTCAGCTGACATAAGAGAGTAGAAAGTAAAATGTCGAACAAAACACATGATTTCTGTATAACATGAGTTATAATCATACACAATATTTATTACATACATGGCTATGCATGATCCAACGTCTCTTTGAATCCAAGCAGACATTTAAACAAAGATGAAATCAGAGCCATCCTTAAAGGATCACCCGGTACTTTTCATGAATCATCTCTAATGTTTTTTTTGTTTTTTTTTTGTATTTTCAGTGTGTTTGGGTTGTTCACAGTTTTAATCTCTGCTCATGAGCGCATTCCTAAAGAAAAAAAACAGAGTGAGTCTAGTTCAAAATTAACAAGGCTCCAAAGTGGCTGAGTCAAGCTAAATCTTGACTGGAGTCTATTTTCTCCAAGACGACCTGTGCATGCCCTCAACTCCCTCCCGACCATTCCTCAGTGTTGCAATTCTGCCCAGCTATTCTCTTTTATTCAGAGTTAAACACAGCAACCTTCAACATGTACGCACAAAAGCACAGAGGAAGGAACTGATTGGCCGGGACTCTAACTATTTTACTGTGGCCACATTTTTTTTTTAGCTGCAATAGATGAAGAAATATCCTTCCATGTTGTAAAGATGTATTTGGTTTGAAAAATGTCAAAAAAAGTTTTTAATAGATTTTCCATCCATAAAGAAACTAAAGGAGCACAGAAGTCCACTCTGATAGGATCATGAATAGAACGGATTATTAAATGTTTGGAAAGAGGATTTACATCTCCACACCTAAAGTTCTTCAAACCACAGTTTAAGTTATTCCCCCCATGTACAATAATTTCACTATGACGGAATGTTTTTTATTTTATGATTAGAGATGAGCTGTCAATAAGGCTTTTCCATGCAGGCTCACTTCTCAGAATTTCTTCTTTTTTTCTTTTACTTTTGCTCATTCAGCATTGGTGTTGACTCTTACTTTGGTTAGTATTTGCTTCATGTTGTAACACAGCTCATCATTTGTTCTCTATGTGTTAATTAGTTCTCACAGTCATCCCTGGTCTCCCTAGTTGCACCTTATTGCCCTTATTAGTTACACTTGGTTGTCATCATCTCTCCCCGCAAGTAAAATACATTCTTGTGTACACTGTTTACATTATCTGGGCACCTCTTTTTGTTTTCCTATCCTTTTTTTTATCTATAACCAGTTCAAAGTGTTTTTTACAATTGGTTCCGTAAGCTATGTTATTTTTTTACTTCATCTCTCTCCAGGATTAAACACTTAATAATAACTTTTCAAGTAGCACACTCAATGAGTAGAAAAATATTTGATGCTTGATCTAAGGGGAAATAATAGAGTATATTCAGATTTTAGTCAAGACCAACATAAAGTTTTGTATGCTTGTTGAAAAACATACTTTACATTTAAACAGAGGGACTACAGAGATCGTGGGATTTTTTAACCCTCAAATTATACTTCTTGCTAAGTCAGCAGGAACCACAAATAGCTGCCTAACGCACTTTCCACACACGCTAAGACTCCCGTGATTCACCAACACCCATTTTACCCTCACTGTTCGACTTTCGCTGCCTTCATAATCACAGCCCGTCTTCCCACTGAATCACGTAGTAAATCTAATGACTCGTGGCTTCACTTACAATAACTTTGAAACCACGATATACAATCAGATCCCCAAAAGATACAGGGAGATGTTAAAATGTTGTTGAGTCTAACGACGCTCAGACAAGAGTTAAAAGTGACCACAAATGTTGCCAAACGTTGGATTGTTATGCTGACCCTGTTGTGTAAAGCTTTGTTGATGGCACATCTAGTCAGACACACCCTTTGTATTATAAATATTCAAAACAGTCAAAAATAAACAGATATCTATGCATTCTCCTTGTAACTACCTTTAAATTCTAATCCAGTATTAGGAGCGTTTCTATTCTCCTCTTTCCGACTCTGTACACAGCTGGGTTATCCATTTTCCTAAAAAAATCCCTCCTCCCCATGACCCTCTTTCTCTATCTTATTCCACTTTTAATAATATATGTCCTCGACAAGTCACAAAGAAACTATAATTCAAAATTAAGTACTTTCCACCAAAATTAGACCCATGAGTTTTGAAAGTGATAGCATCAAACAGAAAGCTTAGTTTATGGCAATGAAGATAAGGAAACAGTGTAGAAATCCTGGTTTGTTTCTGTGACACTAAACAGGCTGGAGACTGTTTTGCATTGATAAACTGGGGAACACAGAGAGGAAAGGGGAAATGTGTGAAATAATAAAAGTGGGCTAGTGGGAGCAAAGACAGAAGGGGAGAACTAGAAAAGTGAGAGGCCTACATCACAGACTGGTACAGATTTTCAATAGTAATATTTCTAGTCCACTGAGATGGGTAGAAATTAAAGAGTACCATCAGTAGGAACATTTTTAACTTCCTTTTCATGATCCGCCTCCTGCACAAAAATCCCAATGACTAACAGCTCAAAACACAAGCGATAAAACATCCACAGTCTGACTGAGCAGACTCCATAAAGTGCTCTCTGATTCTCTCAAAGAGCTGAACTGGGTGCCTTTCTGGACCGATAGGAAGACAGATATACTTTTTTAAAGAGGACCAAAAACTGTCTATGAACGCTTGTCTTCCTTTAAACACCCACTGGAAGATTTTTGGTCCAATTCATTTGTAATCGGAAACCCAAATTTCCAAACACTAAATGAAATCAAAACAAAAAGCTAATCAAGCCTGTTCCCCAACTTGAAAAGAGGAATTTTTCTTAACCCTTCCATTTTGAATCCAATATGGCTGCTAGGGATAAAAATCATTTTTAATACAGCACATTCGCCAACCAGCCAAAGAAATAAAAGCAGCAATGTTCAGAGTTCTCTTACTTCCATTTCTATTTTCCAAGGTCCCTACGATCAACAGAGGTGAAGGAAAAGTATAAAAGACTTTTCAAATGTAAAAAAGACATATTCTTACCTCTCTCACACTGAGGACCGGTGAAACCGTAGACGCAGGCACACCTGTTGGGTCCGATGCAGCGTCCGCCATTCTGGCAGCCATTTTCACACACAGCTAAAATAAGAGGGAAAGGGGTAAAATCCTCATTTATTTAATATAAACCAGGTTCAGTTTTCTGAATCTTTAAAATATTAAGCATTGCACAAAATTATTAACTGTATAACAAATGTCAAATGTTGCATGTTTTAAAAAAATGACCTAACATGTAGCAAAAAATATTTAAAGTTGATGCAAAAAACGAAAATTTAATGAAATTGATTACATTTCTCTTACACTCTGCATAATGACAGAAGGTATACATTTATTCAGATGAATAAATATTTATTTTAGCCAACAGTCAGCTCAAGCTCAATATTTAAAGTATATTTGTAACAGTCTTCTTTATTTCTCCTACCCTGGTAATAAAAACAAAAGCAATAATCTCCCCCCAAAAAAAAGTATAATAACCTTTGATAACTCTTAAGAAAAATGCCACCACAACATTTAGTATTGAAATAAAGATAAAATGACAATGGTATGTTTCTTCTTCCAGACAAAACTTTGATTCAACCTTAAATGTGAATCCATATTTATGGCCTGTGCAGAGCTGTACTCACGTTGTCCACAGTGGTTCCCAGTGTATCCCTTTGAACAGGAACAGGAGTCCTCCATGCAGCTGCCTCCATTCATACACCTGATATTACAAGACTGAACTGTAAGAGAAGAAATATAAAAGCAAAAACATTACTATTTATGGTCCCTTTCAAAGGTAAAGATTTTATTTTTTCGTCCATTCAATCTTAAATAAAAGGAGCTGCAAGTAAGTTAATACATTTCTATCTAACATCATTGGTTTCTAAACTTGTAACAAACACCTTCTCATGAAATCCTAAAATACAGAAAATTGTTATCAAATATGCTCTAATGTAGTTGCTTTTTCATTTAACCTACTTGCTTGTCGACTGAGACCATACGATTTAGGCGTAGAAGACAAACACTAGAAACTTTGGCATTAAAACATTAAAAACTATAAAAAAACTCCCCTTTTATTAGTAAGACGTAAAATAAGGTACATCTGCAAATATAAACCTACACAGGTAGCTCCTTCAAAGGGTTCCTCTAAAGTTAAAGTTTCATATTTTCAAAAACCATTTTATCATTTCATATCATATCATTTTGAACATTTACTATGACAAATATATGTTAAGCCGGCATGAAAGGACACCCATATCCCAGAAACATCTCAGGGCCTTAATCTGATTTGTTCAGTCCTTTAATATTCTTAGGCTTTACTTTTCTTCCTTCCATCAATTTTTTTATATACTCTGCACCTTTTATTCTCATATCTCTTTATCTTAATCATAGGTTATACATGAATTTCCTCTCCCTCTTTCTGCTTCCCGTTCTCCAGCCATCCTCCTGTTTGTATTATTTTCTCCTCTATAACATATCTGGCAGGCGGGAAATGATCAAGCTTCCTCCGTAGTGGAGTTTGCCCAGCAAACCTATTTTGAGGTTGCACACTTGCCAGCAGGAGGTATTTCAGTCACTGTAATCTGCTGCTTGATTGAACTCGCTTCTGTGAGTAAAAGTGAGAACACTCAATGATTTTTTTTCATTCTGGATGACCTCCACCTGTCTTCCTGGAAGCTCAGATTGTTAAGCCTTTTTTTTTTTCTGAATGAGTCAAAACTAGCATGAATCTCGAACATGTTGGAGCAACTTTAATGAGGAACAATCCTCACAGCTTTAGCTTGTTCCATGTACTTTTTTTTTCAGAGCATTTAGAAAAAGTTCCAGGAAACGTTCTCATGTGAAAGATTTGGCACTCTGTGTGTACAGACTTGGCTGGACCTACTACTGTCTGGCAGTGAATGATTATGAATAATGCAACTACTCTGGGACTCCAGAGAAGCGTGACTTTATAGGTCAGAATGCTCATGTCTTTCTCACCCTATTTATTGTCCACTTTGATGCAAGACTATAAGCATGCTTTGTTTTCCAGGTTTCATTCTCAATCTTATGTGAAACATGTGGTCAATGCTTTGCAACAAGACTCCCTTTTCCTCACTTCTAGCAAGAAATATGGACTGAAAAGTAAAAAATGTACAATTATGGCACTGAGTGATTGCAGTTTGTCCTTTAGTGGAACAAAACAATAAAAAAAAACAGTTTTAGAGTGAAGCAGCTAAGTATTGTGCAAAACAAAAGGCAAATTGAGCAAACTCCACTCTCCACAAATAACATACTTTTAAATAGGTCAAGGATGTATGGGAAAATACTTTGACTACAGGAAATATGTTTTTTCTGTCCAAACTAAACTCTCTGAACCCAGAAACAGAGATGGATAAGAAGGAGGAAGAGACAAAGGAAGTGACTGGCTGTGTACAGTGACAATCCTAGACCTAAGTATTAGTGGAACTTTAATTTCTTTCAATTTTGTCATATTTTATAACCACAAAGGCTTGTTTTATTGGGATTTTATGTATTGGACCAGAATAAAGTAGTCCGTAATACTGAAGTTAATGAACAAAACATACATAGTTTTAAATATTTTACAAACACAATTCTCAAATGTACATCATGTATTTTTCTTCAGTCTTCTTTACCCTAATAGATGGGATAAAATGTATGAAATGGAGCCACCAATTAGTAAAAAGAGTCCAACAATGTTTGACGGTCAATTAGTTTGTTATAAAATATCTGACAAATTAGGGGTAACATTATCAAGAAATTACCTAAAAACACAAGGACCTCAATTTAAGCAAAAAGACAAGGAGAGTACTCCATGGTAAATGGGAGTAATGTATTCCCTTAAATTGTTGGTGGAGCACATACCTAAAGGATTGAACATTGCTTTGTGGTCAAGAAGACAGCCTGTGTTGAAGAGGGACGGAATCTAATTAAAAAACTATGTTTCTGCTTCTTCCCAGGACTCACTGCTGTTCCCACTCAATCACTAGCCGAAGCCTGTCACTCTTGAGACATCTGTTTCTCAGCATTAGGGCAAGAGGATCCCTGGTCAGGATTTTGTAATTATGGTTATGGAGAGACAATGCTATGAAGACAACCTGACATGATCCTTAGCACAGCTGCTTTGACCTGAAAGTGTTTATTAGAGGAGGTGACTTACAGCGTGAACTCTTGTTGTCTGGGAAGTAACACAGATTTCCATAAGACGTGACTCATGTACTTGTAAAACAATCTTGGCTTCGCAAAGAGTAAACGTTTCTACTATTTCAGGCCTTCCAGGTCTTCCACAGAAAGTGGTTTTTGCATTGTTCAAAGATGAACAGCACAAAAACATCATAGCCTTGTGGAAAAAACAATGCTCACAAATACATAAGGAAAGAAGCGATGCTGATTTATTTCAACCTCTGTATTCCAATGGCAATGCACAAAACTTAAAGCTACCCTCAAAAAACCTGCAAACCAGGGTGCCGGAAATTGGATGGATAATTAGCATTTGGCAAATAAATCAGGATAAAGCGTCATGATTTGAAGGATATGGGATTCAGAAGCTTTTTCCCAACAGCTTGAAGAAATTTTCTTTACAATACGTAAAACTTTTGAGCTGGAATGAAGATAATTCAATCTTAGGGTTTTAAAAACGAGTTGGACAGAAATCGCATAAAAGCCAAACGAAGTTAGGCTCAATGAAATCCCGATATGTACTTTATTTCAGAAACTTAGTTTGGATTAGATAGATGAGATTAGATTAGATTAGTTTCTCTTCAATGTCACTGTAATAGGTGAAATGAAAAGTACAGGTTCAGGCCTTTCAGTGCAAACATAACTTGTAAAAAATCCAACTTTAAGTATTTACAATGCAAAACTAAAGTATAAGTACTGAATGAAAACAAAATAAAACAGTATGTAAACAAAAGTACTCTAAAACACGTTATTGTACTTATGAAAAACCCGAATAATGCACATAAATTCACCCTGTACAAAAGCTGTTTTTCAGTCTGTTGTTCAGTCTTGTGTTCACCTTGCACTAACCTTACCTGCATATGTCCCTTTGTTATTCCAGCCTCACCACTTGGCTAAGCCAGATGGTCTTACTATACTCAATGTATTTTTAACTATAAGGGCTTTATGAGTACAGTAAAGCTGCAGTCATCATCAAAAAGATCTGTTTTTGTCAAGAGATAAGGTAGGATCTTCCAACACTACCAAACAATCAGAAAAACTGTTAGCTCTATGTGTTAAACTCTTAAAAGTTTCGGTTTTAATTATATCTAAATTAGGACAAAATATTACATTTTTGGGCTTTCACCAGAATAAAAAGTCAGCCTGGGGGGACAATGGGACAGGGATTATTTCCCTTATCATAATTACTGCAGTAATTATGTTCACTGCATGTGATTTTAAACTGTCTCTATGCACTATGACCCTTCCAAGCAATGATCTTACATTTATCAGACGGGACTTTTAAAATGCCAAAATTTGATTGTTAGGTTGTTCCTTCATAACATGTTAACAACTAGCTGAAGAATCATCTTCTCATTTATCAGGGCAAACACAAAGATTACTGCAAGGTAAAACACGCTCAAACTATAACACTAACAAACATGCATCCAGAAACTAACGTGCATATTATTTTGGAAAGGGTGAACCACAGAGAAGCCCTAAAAAGAGAATTTACATATTAACCAAAAAGCCTATATACTAGAAAGCAGGTGAGATAATTAAAAACATGGAGTAATATAATAATAATGTTTACTTCATTGATCCTGTAGTGAAATTGTTTTTGGTGTAAACCACACTTATGCAGCCATTTTGCAGGTGCCAGGTAGGCAGTAGCACAAAGGGTCTTGGCTAATGAACCACACTGGATGCTGTGGTGTATTTTTGCACTGGGCTGGATTCAAACCCATGGCCTTTGGATTGGAAGTCCGGTGACATTCCAATTGAGCTATCCAGCCGCTATTAAATTGTGTGCTAGAAACAAAAGTACCAAAGTAGAGACTTTTAAAAATGATCGAAAGTGAACAGGGTAACCAAAAACTTTAGGAAACATAAAAGCAAAAAAAAAAAAAAAACATCTCATGAAAAACAAACCAAAGCGCTTAAAGTCTGTTTATGTTCCTAGGTTTTATCAAACAAAACCTAATAAAAGAATGTTCCCTCCCTGTTTACATGCATGAGTACAAACAAACTTTTTAAAATGGACAGTTGTGTTTCTGCCACAGGCTAAACTTGGCATTGATTGGGCAATTATTATACTATTTAATTTGATCAAGTTTGTTATTGTAATAAAAAAAAATAGTAATAGTGAAATCTTGATTTTATTATTTTTACATAAACTGAATGTATTGTTGGGGGTTGTTCATTTTACTGTTTTACTTTTACAATAGGTTTCATTAAAGCAGGAAAGCTGGAAGATCTATTGAATCCCATCCATCCTTCACAGCTAACATCCATACATGTGTTCACAAGTTATGGCAAAACTGCAAAAGAGACATTCAGAAACTGTTGGACAAAATAGTTAAATAGAAATGTTAAGAATTGCATAAACTTTTTCTGATCAAAAACAAAACAGCAGTTGAGACTTGCAAACTATTCTATCTACAGTTAGTGTAGACAACTAACAATACAACAGGAACATGCTCAGCAACAGTGAGTATTTGTAGTGTTTTCCCAAATGTGCATACAATAACTTTATTAAAAGTACTTCAGTTCAAACCTTATCGGCTATCTGCAATAGGGACAAATCCCTGAAGAGGCAAGCAACTTGTGTAGCCAGTCACACCCCTAAAGCTCTGGCTTTAGCCAAGTCACCAGCAGTTCCTTTTCACGTTCGTGCTTGCTCTCCTTCTGTTCAGCTGAAGAAAATCCTGTGTTAAATATCAGGGTCACAGCCAAAAGATTCACTCTGAGTGTCAGTTTAAATTGGGGTATGTAAGTCTCAGTCTGTCTATGCATACAAATCCCAGGTAGTGAAAGTATGTGCATTTGCAGCATTACTGAAATGTGAACATGAGTAAAAGGTCTGGCTGGGTCCTGGCATGACTGATGAGCTGATATTGGATGAATAAAGCTGTGAAACTGACTACGCCTCCCGCCGCACGATCTACATGCTCCCAAGGCAGTTGTCTTCACTACGTCCAGTACATGACTGCTTACGCTGAAACACAGCAGTAATCTTGTAAAGCTAAAACCGAATTCCCACATCCTGTAAAAAAAACTTTGCTGCACTTGAAACACACATCCTCAGAGTTCTGTAACTAAACGCAGAAGACGGAGCTGAAGGAGCCAGGATTTCAGTTTCAGTCCCGACAAACCGATTTACCTCAACTCTGTGGTACAGATCTAACTTTATGCATTACTATTACACTTGGGATCCTTTTTTTTAACAGTAGGTTGTTAAGAAGGTGCCATACTTTGTTTATATACAGAAATTGGTAAAAAGAAAGACAGTTTGTCGTAACTTTATGCATTTTATGTTTATTTTATGTTTTTAGTTTAAGAAGTCTGTTTGTCAGGTAGGAAAGACAAGAGAACATGCTTTTCGAGTAAGGCAGACATATTAATTTCTTTATTTACTGGCATGGATCTATGGATCCTGATACCGTGTGCAGAGAGGAGACCTTCGACAAGTTTGGTTCTTTGGTGACATGTAATCACCATTAATCACCACAGCCTTTTCCATACAACCATCACAAACGTAAGTATTTGGTGTTTGATAACCTCTAACGGGAATTTCACCTTTGGTCATTAGAGACTATAATTAATTTTTCTGGAAATGTGGTATTGTTGAGTGTTATTACAGGTGAATGATCTAACACATAAAACCAAGTTACAGCAGAAACTCTTCAATAGGCAGAAAATAACCCTTCCTCACTGCCTAACTTAGTTTTCCCACTTCAATCCTATAGAGAGTCTACAGGGTAATCTAAAAAGAAGAAAGAGAAGATCCGGGGCAAAAATCTCCCTCTTGTATACTTCATGTATACAAGAGGGAGATTTTTGTGTACTTCATATTGCAGGGGAAAAAAGCAAGCATAAGGGATAATAACAATTTAGCTGCCTGTTCTTACTAACATGGAAGGATTTCTCCACTAAATAATGAGAATAATTAAACTTGTGTGGTCTGCATGGTAAAGTTTAATCATATGAATTTGGAAGCAACATGCTATTATGTACAAAGTGATTTTAATAATTTTATGTTTGCATTAAAATATTAATTTGAATAAAACTCAAAAAGACACGTGTGTCCAACCTTTTTAAGTATTCAACTGCTACTTATTACATCAATAGGTGAATAGGTTTGAAAAATCAATAAACAAATATACAGTTGTAACAGCAATTTAGGTGATATGTCTGTCACCTTTTGCTGGATAACATATCTTCTTGAGTTTAACAGCTTTTTTTTTAAAGCATCATAGCGTTTAAAGTTCAAGTTCAAGTAACTGTGTGTGTTTTCGTGCTAATACTCACTTCCTCCACCTCCACAGCTGGGAGAGAGCTGGCCGTTGGAACAGGTGCACATGTTGGGTCTGGAACAAAACCCATCGCCACACGAATTCCTGCAAATCGCTGTTGAGAAAAACAGAACATGCACAATGAATGATTTGTTTTACTTTGTTGTTTTTAGGTTAAAATGTATCTTTAACTATATTTACACTTGATTTTAAAGAACTTACGAACTATACACTGGTTGCCTCCGGACAGGGTCTTCCAGCCTGGGCAGCAGTATGAATGGAAGCGAGAGCCACACACGTTGGGTCTGTCAGGATTGAAAACATGAGAACAAACAAAATGTATTGTGAAATTTCTGACAAAATACATACTTATAAGTTATTTGTTCATTAAAATACATTTTCATGTCAAAGCATGATCAGATGGAGGGGGTACGGAGGTTAGCATACGTGCCGAGCAAAGTTTTGTTTTATGTCAATGGCTGACTGTAAGCTAAGAAAGTGTTCCCATGCCCGACTGTCTTGTTTCCTGGAAATCTTCCAGCACATTCATCCAAAATGGTTAGTATTTCTACTGGTGGAGCAACAGTAACTAACTCTGAACATGTCAGACAGATGTAAGACTCATCACACCATACGGAC